>LPNX010696751.1:99450-232528 GCA_001517045.1 Pseudotsuga menziesii | reverse complement strand
CCCACCACTCCTAAAATCCTAACTCGCCTTTAACTTGCTCTCTCACACACACACATCCATAGGTCATCCCATCCCACTAAGGACCCCCCCCTCCACTCTATCTTTGTCTCTCTCTCTCTCTCACACACACACATGCCTATGTCTCCCCTTACCACCAAGGAACCCCCCCATTTTGCACGTTTTATTGAAGCAAAGCGGGAGCGTGTTTTACCAAAGCAAAATAGGAGCGCATTTTATTGAAGCAAAACAAGTGTACGTTTTATTGAAGAAAAATGGGAGCGCGTTTTATTGAAGCAAAACATGAGCGCATTTTATTGAAGCAAAATGGGAACACGTTTTATTGAAGCAAAACGGGAGCATGTTTTTGCAAGGTAAAATAGGAGCGCATTTTTGTGTATTATCCTAATTGGCATGCATGTTGGCAGCCTTGGGACTAGGCTTGGCAGGGTCGGGATTGCTTGGGATGATTTCTATTTTATGGATCAAGAGTGATTGAATTCATTCTACCATTGCATCTAAAAGGTCCCTCAACTTTGTGCACTCACCCTTGTGTTATGTTAATATAGGGGTCTATGTCACAGATTACAATTTATAAAATAGAATGTAAGTCTAGAAGGTAGATGTTACATATACTTGCCAAGGATTCAGATGAAAAGCCGAGCACAGTCATTTTATGAAATGAATAAGAAAGAAAATGACAGAAATGATTTAGGAGGATAGAAGCATCATTCTCTAAACCCATGAACGAGCTTACTTTAGCCTTTGTTTTTTAATTAGAAAATTGTCTTTGTTCTTTATTTGTTTATGATCTATATAGTTGAAATGGACTAACTTGTTAACCATGGAAAGTCCCTGCACCACCACCATTAATTAGCCTCAAATTGAGAACCAATGGCAAAGAATATTATCCAAAATGGCAAAGGGTTATGCGCTAGGGAAGAGAAAATCACTAGATATTTTCAAGACATGATCTGCTGCTTTGGTGTGGTTCCCAGTTTCTTCCTATTAACACATTTCTACTTCTGTTGGCAACTTATTGTCAATAAGTGGGAGATGGAAAATTGCTACAAATGAATCAATATGAGTTGCTCCTGAGCACACAAAAAACGTTGAACTTGCATCAGTATCTATTTATTTGTCTTTTGGTTGCAGTATTTTTCTTCGATGTTCATATATTTTTGTTATGAGGAAGATTATTTTGTAGAGAAATATTCTTGAATGGAAGGGTCCTCATGAGTGGACTTTGTCTATGGGCCTTTCTGGAGCGTTGAGAATTTGTCTGTTTTTGAGGCTAGAGGATCAATTGTGTGCTTGGATTCATCAGTGAAGGGAAGTGGTTTACTTGAGTTTATTGAAGTTGGTCTACAATTTTGTAAGTATGAACTTTTACTAGGATCATTCCACTAGTATTATGAGTAGACACTTAGGAATTGAGAAATTTCTCTCAAATATTTGTAATGCTGAAAAATATTCTAAAATCGTTCCTTGGCACATTGGTTAAGGACCCATTTAACAAGTGAAAGATTTATGGTTCTGTTTTTGGCTCTGGTTCTGGTTTTGTCTATATGCAAGCGTATAAATATTGAATGCACAAGTAAGACCATGTTGTATACGCGATTTATTTTAGTTTTAATCGTGCAAGTTGTAGAATATAGCACAAATTCTTATATGTGCTTCAAGCATGTATTTTTGAAGTATGGGACTACACTTCCCGTTACTATTGCAAGTATAGGGTTATAATGTAGTAAGATTGCTATCTATAACTCTATATTGAGGAAAGCCTTGAATTATCATATAACTCTTTCAAACTGCCTAATGAATGGATGAGTTTTGTGTGGATGATATTCAAAGGATATAAACAACATTGATCAAAGTAATTGAACTGAAGAGTTTGGTGTGGTTTGTATGAAAAGAGATGGGTACAACATTGATGAATGGTACATTTTCTTCACCATGATGAGTTTGAATTTCCTTCAATTATGCATAGTTGATGTGCAATAACATATTTTAAAATTTCTTTGATGTATTCATGGATTGGCAGTTCATAGTGGCAAGACATTTGACTGTTATCCACTGCTATTTGTACAAATTCCATCCCTGAAAAGGATATCTCAATTACTATTATGCAGTAAAATATAAATTTGTTTGTATAAATATGGAGTTGTTTCCGCAATGGTTTCATGGTTTCTTGATTACCATTCAGGGTATGTCTCTTTTAATATGGAAAACATGTTGTTTAACATAGGAAAAACATAATGTTGTATTGGTTTCCTTATATTAACCAACATTTTTTAGAAATATAGACACAAGGTTGTATTTGATTTCTATTCTTTTCAATCGTATTATTTTTCACTCCACGCTATGCCTTATGATTACAGTAGAAATGTCAGTTTATAGAAACTTTATGTGAATATGGCAAAATATGGCATTGCGAATGAAATAAAATGATGGATTTAATTATTTTACTTACAAAAAAAGGGCACTCATAAAAATCTAGTTGTTTATGCAATCCATAAAGACATTGTCAAGCCCAAAGTTGAAATTGGTTGATTCAATATTTGATGTTTATGTCCAGTATTTCATGCATTTCATTGTAGCGGTTCACACTATCATGTATTTTGTGTTCATTATGCCCTATTATATAGCTTGTGGGATTAAGTATATAGGAATATTCTGTCTTTTCTTCCATGTTAATAAGATCTAGCAATTTTTGTAAAGAGGATCATACAAACACTATGATAATTTAACTATGCCTTTCTTTTTTCATCAACGGAATCACTTTAACATAATGCATAGTCATTGTAACTTCTAATACATTCTTAGCATATTCCATTGTCGAGGTGCAAATGCAAGTTCATTTTCATACCACCTTAGTTTATCAACATCATGACATAAGGTACATATATTTCAATATTTCAATAAATACATTGATATTTAGTGGTCATTCGTATGGTGTTTGTATTTAAAAAGCATACTCTTTTGAGTATTTAAAGAATCAAACACCTCTCTCTACAAAATCGTCTTGGGTGATGGAAAATATGAACAAGGGCCATTTGGAATTGGATGTTCTCCAAATTTGATAATAGAGTGAGGTTTTCAGGATACCCATATTGATTTTTTATAAAATATTGATTGCTCTTAGGCATTGGTTTATTATTGGGAACCCATTCTCTTGATATGTCCATGGCATTAGATTTCTACTATTTAATTTGAAGTTTTCTTGAATGAAACTATTAGAGAGGGTGCTTGAATGAACTTATTAGGGAGAGAGATCATTTTGACTTGTTTCATATTAATATTGATATGTCCATGGCATTAGACTTTTACTATTTACTTTCAAGTTTGTTGGCATTAGATTTTTACCATTTACTTTCTAGTTTCTTGTGAATGAAACTATTAGAGAGGGTGCTTGAATGCACATATTAGGGAGAGAGATATTAGAGGGGTGTTTGAATTAACTTATTAGGGAGAGATAATTTTGAGTTGTTTCTAGTAAACTTTTAGAAAGGATGATTAGGAGATTACCTTGTATTTTTATTTGAGTATTTTGTATGGATATATTAAGTTATGTCGAGAAATAGGGCCCGTGTCCTGTATTCCAGGGCCTGTTTCGTCCTTGTATAGTCGAGAAATAGGGACATCAATATTATCTCCCACCTCAAATGCTATCGAAGGTTCCTATAACCTAGAGGACCATCCATTCTCATCAAATCAATGCACCCTATTGTGAGTTGGTCTACACCCCAGGGGATAGGTGCTACCCAATCTTATTATGTATTCATTATCGTGGTTACGAACCGCGACTACACACTAATTTGGTAAATGTCACAAGTTAAAAACTTGGGAAAGGTCTTCAACCTCCCAACCACTGACTCCACCATGAGAAAGCTAGGCGTGTGCATAATACAATGTGGACTTAACCTTCTTCCAGTGAGTCATTTTTAAAGTAATTTGTTGGATTCGGTTATGAACCTTCACCAAAACTTGCTTTGATCGTAAACATGGTGAGTTCAAAACCTGGGAAAGAACTTTCACATCTTGTGCGCCAAATCCACCATGACCTAGTTGGGTGTGTGCATACTACAGTGCATATCAACTTAACCTTCCCCCAATCAGTCAATTTTAAAGAAATTTGTTGGTGGAATTGTTTATGAGCCTTTGGTACAAACTTCTTTTATGGTAAATGTTATGAGTTCAAAACCTGGGCAAGAGCTTTAACCTCCTGGACATCGACTCCACCATGAACCAGCTAGGTGTGTGCATAGTGCATACTACAGTGCAGATGGACTTCACCTGCCACCAAAGTCAGAAAATTTCAAGGTTGAACTTTTAAATTCTCCGAACTTCAAGCCATGTCAATTAAATTCGTCTTGATTTAGCTTCACACCTTAATCTTTTGTGTTTTTCAGTTTAATATTTAATTTTATTTTCATTGTCTTAAACATTGTATTTCAGAACTTTGTATGCCATTCTATTCATATTTTGACTTCCTTTATTATTATTATTATTATTTTAATGCTAAGTGTTAAAATTGGTTCTATTTCAATTTGCACGCTAGGTTTCTACAAGTAGCAGTCAATTGGAAGAAGAGTATAGGCTTCAATGGTAACATTTTTTCTTAAACCTATACTTCTAGCAGATTAGGAAAAATTGTGCTTGGGTGAAATTGTGAAAGAACCCAATGCCTTGATTTAATGTTAGTTTATGTCAAACTTCAAAGCTTAATTGAAGGGATGCCGAATTTTCACTTTAGCATGGATAAGCCTACTTTTTTTTGTTACAGTAACTCTTCTAATTAAACCCAAACCACAAGAGCCTACAAAAAACTAGTAAATATCAATCCTTCTTTAAGTTTTCATATAAATTCATTGTTTCCTGTCTTCATCTCCATCTATTGTACTATTAGAAGTTGACAGCTTTAACAACAATTTGATATTTGGCTATCCTTTTTGCTAGGTATGATTGGGATCTTGCAACAACAATGGGCTTCCTACAGAGATATGGACTTGTAGGTGTGTATTTCTTCAATTCCTGAATGCTTTTCTTTTTTCAGAATGTTGCATATGATTATGTAAAGTATTCTAGCCTCCTAACTGCACATCATTTTTTTTTTTTTGATCCAACCTCTACACATAGCATTTTTTGAACTTTGAAGTAATTCATCCCTGATTACAACATATTTTTAACATATTAACATTGTGTCTATTATCCTTTGGCTACATCTGCACATTTGAATTTTTATTAATGAATTCATGTAATTTAGAAGGGACTTCCATGCTTTTCTTTTGTAATATCAAGTTTCCATCTCCACTGCATTTGATATGGTTGGACTTTGCTGATGCCTATTTAAAACCACACGTTAATACTACACAATGTTGTATGTACATAGTTCTTGTAGTTTTTTATTACAAAATGAAGCCATGTCTTGGCCTGCAATGAATTTGGCCTTGGATGTTTTTTGGTGGTATTTCTTTGGACTTTTGTCTTTTCACCATCATGTGCATATTGAGGGGTTGTGTTTGGGCATATTCCTTGTCTCATAGATTCATGATTTTCCCTATATTTTTGTAGTCTCCTGTAAACCATGTTTGGGAATGATTCTTGAAATTGTTTTTTTAGTTCTAACATGCATTGTTTTTAATTGCTAAATTGCTAATCGGTTTCTACATTTGGCATGGCTAGACTGCAATCTAGATGATTTTAAACTCAACATTGAGTGCAACCATGCAACCCTCTATGGGCACAGGTAACCAAACTTCCCACCAATGTTCTATCAAACCACTAATTCTAGTGTCATTGGAATTTGGTAAAGTCAGTGTAAAGTTTGTCAGTTATCTGTCCCTTGATAGTTTTATTTCCTTGTGATTTCTCTTAGGGACCAAATTATATGTTTATTTTTGAATGTTTACAGTCCATTTGTAAAATGGATGATATCTTTGGGAATTAATATATGATGACTTTTTTCAGCTATCATCACCAGTTGGAAATAGCATGAATTTATGGGATGCTTGTTAATATTGACACAAACACTAGAGATGCCCAGATAGGTAATGGGGATTATAGTCTTGTTTTGTTTGATTGATTTCACAAGTTTCCACTTTCGAATAATGGATTGTATCCCTTTCTGAGATAATATTTTATATTTTGTATTCAACATGTGTAGGTTGGGACAGTGATCAATTTCTCACAGATATTAGTGAAGCAACTTTGATCATGTTGACTGTTATCAAGAATGTAATCCTTTACTGTTTTTTTAATCCAGAGAAGCCCCTAATTTCTTTCATGTTTATGAATGTCATAAAAATTGTAAAATCCTACTTAGAAAACATCTTTACCTTTTATTCAGGGTGGGCTTGCACCTGGTGGTTTCAACTTTGATGCAAAACTTTAAGTACTCTGGAATTCATCAACTTACACATTCCTCATTATGACCAACCACAAAAGATTCATGCATTCAAGACATTCAAATGTTACCACTGTTACTTTGGAATTCATCAACTTATACATTCCTAATTGTGACCAGCCATAAAATATTTACATGTTCAAGACATCCAACTGATGTTCACCATTGTAGTTAGAGAACAACTCCCATTTGATGGCATGAATGGATGAGTTTTGTTTGTTACTTTCCTATTATGATTAGACCTATGAATGCCATACTTCAAGATACCCCCTAGGTGTTAATCTTCAAATAACACTTTTTTTACTTTAGTTGGATGTGTCTTATTCTCATGGTCAATGGCTGTGCTCGTGATCTTGAATTATCACTACCTAAAGACCCGTTCCTTATTTTAACAAGGTCAAAAGTTGGGTCAATTGAGTAAAAAACTGCTCTGCTTGCTTATGCTTTTAATCGAGCAAACAGAACAAACATGAACTATAAGAGGTGCTTGCATAGGATAGTAAAAAAAGCTGGAAAAGATCGAGAGTGTTGTGTTGGGTTCTAGTTGATGGTTTATAATGCTGTTGTATTTTCCAATATGTTACATGTAGTACAAATTGATATCAAACTTATCTATTTTTGCCATTTCTTTGACATAGATGGAGGGAAAGTGTTGATGTAGAATATCTGGTCATTGCTCATATATCAGGGATGGACACTTTGGCATGAGGATTGAGAAATGCAACTCAGTTGTCGCAGGTAAACCTATATTCTTTCCTAATGTATTTTTAGGATTTGATTTTTTCTTATATAATAATATTCGTGATAATGTTCGTCTTTCTCATTATATTCTTTCTATGCTTATTGTGCAAGATGGAACATTAACAGAACTTGTTCGAAAGCATTATGACTCCTTTGATTCAAAATTAGGAGTATCAATTGAGGTGACTACAACCCATTTCATATTTATGTTGTTCTTTTTAAGTTTTTTCTAAATAATTTCTACATCATTATGAGATACGTAGAATATATTAGCAAAACTTGTACTAGCATATTGTACCCAACTTGGTGCTAAAACCGGGCTGAGTCAATTTATCTCAACTTCTTAAAAAGTCGTGAGTATAACTTGGATTCCTGAATAAAATCAGGAAGTTTTTCATATCCTCACTTGGTAAAACTCAGGCAAGTTTTTGAATTAAATTTTGTGAGTTGTTGGTAAGTCATATTGATTCTGTTACTCTCCAACCTCTCTAAGTCGTTTGTTGAGCTGATTTTTTCATCATTCATGTAGAATGTAGTTTTCATGACTATGGATCTTGATGCCTAATTAAAATTTTAATCTATTTTATGTATGTTCTTTTATAGGACGATAGTATTAGCTTTGAAGAACTTGAAAAGAAATCCATACAGTGGGGTGAACCTCCTCTCACATCATGGAAGAAGGTGATCTTTTATGGATCATTTTATGGATTGACATTTGTGATTCTTTTGGAAACCAATGATTAGCTACAAGAAAATGTCTTGCAAAATATTTATTACCCATTTATTTTTTGCAGGAACTCGCAGAGATGATTTTTCAGTCATACTTATGATTGGAAAGTATCATTTGGATGACTATTGGCATGTGATACACCCATATTATCTAATAATGGACATTTTCAAAACCAACTCTATAGAAAACTGATGGAGAGTGCAGAACTTAAGATTTGACCACTCAAATTATTAGAAGTGATCAAAAATTGGTTTGCACAAAGCTTAGGTAACATTGGTTTTGTTATTTATTGTTAAGTTATAAATTGACTAGATTCCTATGATAAAGATTGAGGAGGAAATGAAGTATAAGGGCTTTAAGCTTGTTAAAGACTTGATTTTTTATGAAGGACGAATTGACTTTTGTCTCTATCAAAAGAGAAAATTAGTGAGAATGGAATCTTGGTGGATGGAGAGTGATTCATGGTCCAATTGGAAAATTGATTTAACGTGTACCATGTTATAGAGCTCTTGTGCCTTTCTATACAAGTATTTTGCTTAATGAAAGCTTTACATGTAATTTATTTGTTTTACATCCATGTGAAAATGGAAATTTCCTTTTATGTTTGTAAATATTCATACCATGTTTAAGTTAGAAATTTGTTATTTTTCCTTTGTGAATTTGTAATGATTTTGATAATGTCAATTTTGGTTAAGCTTATCTTTTTCTCAAGGAAGAACTTGTTGGAAAACTTTGGAGTACTTCCTCACATTTTGCAGATAGTACCCACTGTAAACATGTCAATGCTAATTATGGTACTTAACCCGATAGGGACATAGAGTGAGGAATATGACAAAGATGACTAGTATGAAAGATAGACCCCAAGACCTCTTGCATGAAGCTCAAAGCTTAACCACTTGAATTACCCAACTAACTTAAGGTTAGTTCCTTATATCTACATTAAAGAAGAAATAATGCATGAGGGCTTTAATGATCTAAGGTCATTATAGTAAACTAGGGTCATGTTTCCAAAAGGATATGATCACATAAAAGTTAATTTTACAATAAAGGGAATGATCACATAAAAGTTCATTTTACAATTTGTTGTATTATTTAGGGTCAATTTATACTATGATGCAACAGTATGTTTTCCTGAATTGTGTGCACTATGGACTAGTGATTGTGGTCTCACATAACTACAAGGTAACATTAGCAGCAACCAAAAATATTTCTTCCTTTGCAATACGCATGTCATCTTCATCTGTAGCTTATGAAAATGATGGAGCAGGATTCAGTGAAAAATAGACTGCCGGTTCTAGAAGTTAGGGCATGGTAGCCTATTAAGGATCTAGTTCTTTGTTTTAAGTTAAGAGAATCTTGACTCTGAATAGAAAATGAAAATAATTGTTTGTCAAATGGATATTACTTGGTCAATTATATCCATATGGTATCAATTTTCTATGCCTTCATTACACATCTTGCATATCAACTCTTCAAGTCACAACAGTCCTACAAACTATGAGAAAATTCAAATCTTTTTCTACCACTGAAGAGCGTGAGAGTCATTGTAAGAAATTCCTCATAGAGAGACCACATGAAAAATAGTAAATGCATTTGATTTTTGTTTTGTGCAATACATATCCCCTAGGAAACCCACTAGGTACTTCTCATTCAGACGATGGTACCCAGGGTGAACTGGATTCTCCAGGGCTCAATGCCAATACAACATTATACTCATTAAGAGATCAACATGTCACTTGAGGAAATTGATCTTGGGTGGGGAGGATAATACTCTCACAGCTACTTGAGCTAGATGAAATTGACAATAAATGTGTTTTTTAAGCTCATGGATATTGATTTTGGTTGGATTCTACGTTGAGCACCCAATCCCTCATCTAGTTTAGTATTTGTCCATATATCACTTTACCCGCATTTTATGTGGAATTATAAGTGGCTAGCAGTTGATGTCATAAATAGACAATAGCTTGTTTATCGAGGTAACCTAAAAAGAATTATGGCATCAAGCTTTCAAAGTTAGCCAATAGTTGGTCCAGAACCCAACTATAACGGAACTTGTGAAGAGTTTTAGTAGATTTGGAATGTGAATTTACTCAATTACCTTCTGAAAAAGACATTTTAGAAGACGATGCCAATGCAAGTCTTTAATTCTTTCCAATGGGTTTTTGAACGTCCATCCTCGTTAATTATTAATCATTTTAGACTTTGGAGTATTTATATGAGACATTATGAGTATGTGACCATTAAATAATGTCCTGATAGGGGTGCACTCTATATGCAATGTTACAAAATTTTAAACACAACATTGTGTGTTTTTGTCTTAAGCTATGATGTTTTTCAGGCACCTGGAAAAAAAGTATTTGCTATATATGTGCAGTTAACAAACTATCAATGTTAATCCTGTTGGAGTTCATCCACTCATTATCCCTATCTAGCACTTTGATTTGAAATTTTTCACATTGTATGTTTTTTCCTTAAGCTTTGATCTTGTGCAGGAACCTGGAAAAAAATGACAAACTAGTGTTAATTAGGAAATGAATGTGATATATGTGGGTGAAGTAATGTGCATCCACAATATACATCGAAATAAGCAAGGTGAATTGTAGAATGCATGTGGGGTATCATGTCAATATACTAGGTAGAAATATGAAGGGGTATAAAAAATGTAAATGAAAAAATGGATACATGCAATATATAGTGAAAATAGGGGTTTTTCTAAATTGGGAAGGCATATTGGGAGGGGGTTAAAAGAAATGATTTTGGAAGTAATTTTCCAATATTTTTTGAAAATAGGGGCATTGTTTCATATGACACGAACGAACGTGTTATGGCATGGTTTCACTAAGTGAAGACCCCGTGGGATTTACCATGTTTGTTTATGTATTTTACGGAAGATATGAATTCTACTTGATTT
Organism: Pseudotsuga menziesii; assembly: GCA_001517045.1. Taxonomy (NCBI): domain Eukaryota; kingdom Viridiplantae; phylum Streptophyta; class Pinopsida; order Pinales; family Pinaceae; genus Pseudotsuga; species Pseudotsuga menziesii. The sequence continues at coordinate 221,743 of LPNX010696751.1, read as the reverse complement.
TTTTTTAGTTGTATGCATATTTGCAATACACTTGGAAAATTTTTGCATATTTGTTCATTTTGGTTTGGATTCACAAGGATGCTTGTGAATATACATATGCAAATAGTGAAGTTCATTTCTTTCCTTATGAGTTAATTGGGTTTTGGTTTACATTGGGCATGCAAATTATTTTTGCAAAATTGCAATATACTTGACAAACTCTGCATATTTGTGAATTTTGGTATGCATTCACAAGGATGTTTGTGAATATGCATATGCAAATAGTTAAATTGATTTGTTTCTTTATGAGTAAATTGGGGTTTTGGTTTCCATTGGGCATGTGAATTTTGGTATGGATTCACAAGGATGTTTGTGAATATACATATGGAAATAGTCAAAACGATTTGTTTTTTATTATTAAATTGGGGCTTTGGTTTCCATTGGGCATGCAAATTCCTTTATAGGCATATAAATTAAAAAAAAATTGGTTTAAATTCATATTACAGCATAGAAATTATTGAATATAGGGAAATTAACATGAGAGGATTTGAATTAAATACCTCACAAGGAAGAGATTGATCCCAAGGTCAAGTTTGTTGGCCTTTTCTCACCCAAAACATGTTCACCCTAGCTCGTTCTGCTCTTCCCAAACTCGTTCCAGCGCATGGTTGTGGAAAAAATGACGGGCTCAACCTGTTTTAACCATAGGACATGTTTTATTAAATGCGCACATGAGTTTTTATCTAAAACGATAGCATTTTTGTTCACTACAACACGTGCGCATTGGGTTTAACTATCCCAATTGGCAAGTATGTTGGCAGCCTTGGGATTAGGCTTTGCAGGGTTGGGTATTCTTGGGATGATTTCTATTTTATGGATCTTGAATGACTGACTTCGCTCTACTATTGCATCTAAAAGGTCCCTCAAATTTGTGCACTCAGCCTCAAGTCAAAACCAACTATGCCTCAAGCAGTGTTGGTGTAAAGACACTATGGCTTGGTTAAACCATTGGGGCATTAATGAAAACGACATTTTGCAGAACATTGACTATGTAAAAAATATTATTACTTCTAAGTTTAAAGAGAAATTATCGTGTGAGGAAAATTTAGCAGTTAAGATAAAATTAAGATACTATAAGGAGGTCATTAATTCTAACTTAGAGGAACAGAAGTGTCTCTTGGTAGTAGCTAGCTCACGGAAGAAAATTAGTGTAGCCAAGATTAGAAGGAACTCTCATGAACTCCATAGTGAAACAAGGTGTTGGTCTATTCCTAATACTCGATGGGCGAAAAGTGTTTTCCATCTGTCTGAGTCTATGAGCGTTAGGGATGAAAATCACTTTCTCTTAGAGTGTCTTTCTTACAACCACATTAGATCTAAGTTTTATAGTATTTGGTACAATACAAACCTTTATAACCTCGTAACTTTCCAAAACTATAGTGTGCTTGGAAAACTTCTTGTCATTCTTTTTGAGCACAAAAACAAGATTTTAAAGTAAACCAAGAATTTTCCTTCTTAAGGTCCGATAGACCAAATTTTCTCTCAATGGACGTTAATCATCATTATCATCATCATCAAATAGGGGTCACCATTGGATTGAATCCAACCTTGGGTTAAAGACAAAAATGGATTCAATTAAAACTTGGATTATAGTTAACCTTATATTGATTTCAAATATGGATTGCATTCAACCTTTGATGAAGTCAAGTTTGGATTGAATTCAACCATTGATTAAGGTCTACCTTGGATTCAAGCTTGTATGAGGTGGGATTCAACGTGTCATAGAATGATGACCGTGGCTTAGATTGATGAACCGTCGACTCCCTTGGATTCAGGACATTAGTATAGTGCTAGAGATGGTCCTCTACTCTGGGTCCATGGAAAATGGACCCTATTTTAGGTCAATTTTGGAAACTAGGGTTTTTCTCAGCAAGGGAATGTGAAAATTTCGCACATAGGGGTAAACTTTGCAAATTACAAAACTGTGAACATGTGGCTAGTATTCCTGCATATATCCTCTATAAAAATTCTTTCATGACCCACCAGAACCCTGTTTTAATGAGCAATTGTCATACTACGCCGTAGGTAGGGATTCAACAGGTGTCCATAAAACCCTGTAGGAGGTGGGATTTAACATACCATAGAATGATGATTGTGTCTTGAATTGATGAATCGACGAATCCGTTGGATTCCATACATTAATGATATAGTTCTAGGGGTGGAACTATACTCCGGCTCGATGGACAAGGGATCCTGTTTTAGGTCAAGTTTTGAAACTAGGGATTTTCTCAGTAAGGGAATGTGAAATCTTTGCACGTAGTAGTAAACTTTGCAAATTCCTTGACTGTGAACGTGTGGCTAGTGTTCCCACATGAAAAATCCATAAAACCACTTTCATGACCCACCAAAACCCTATTTTGATGCATGGTTTCCATTCTATGCCCCAGGTAGGGTTTCAACAGGTGTTCGTAAAAGCTTGTAGGAGGTGGGATTTAACGTGCCATAGAATGATGACCATGGATCGGATCAACGAATTGTATCCTCTATTTGATTTGGGAAATCATGATAGTGCTATGGGTGTCCCTCTAGTTTGGGTCCATGGACAAGTGAGCATGTTTTAGTTCAATTTTGGAAACTAGGGTTTTGCTTAGTAAGGGAATGTGAAATTTTTGCAAATAGGGGTAAAATTTGAAAATTCCTTAACTATTGACATGGGGCTAGCATTCCCACATGGAACCTAAATAAAAACACTTTCATGACCCACCAAAACCCAATTTTGATGCATAGATTCCATTCTATTTCCCAGGTAGGGATTCAACAGGTGTCCTTGAAAGCCTATAGGAGGTGGCCTTCAACGTGCCATAGAATGATGATCGTGGCTCAGATTAATGAAACGTCAACTCCATTGGATTCAAGACATTGGGATAGTGATAAGGGTATCCCTATACACTATTTCCATGGACAGAATATCTCTTTTTAGGTCAATTTTGGAAACTAGGTTTTTGCTTACTAAGGGAATGTAAAATTTTCTGCACATAGGGGTCATCTTTTCAAATCCCTCAGCCATGAATATGTGGATAGAATTAACACATGTAAAATCCCTAAAAACACTTTCAAGACCCACTAAAACCCCATTTTCATGCACAATTTCCATTCTATGCATCGGTTAGGGATTCAACAGGTGTACTTGAAAGCATGTAGGAGGTGGGCTTCAATGTGCCATAGAATGATGACCATGGCTCATATCGATGAACCATTCAATTTGTTTGATTAAAAAAATAAGTATAGTGCTAAGGGTGGCCCTGTGCTCTAGGTCCATGGACAAGGGATCATGTTTTAGGTTAATTTTGGAAACTAGGGTTTTGCTTAGTAAGGGAATGTGAAATTTTTGCACATAGGGGTCAAATTTGAAAATTCCTTGACCATGAATGTGTGGCTAGAATTTGCACATGGAACATCCATAAAAACACTTGCATGAACCACTAAATCCCATTTTGATGCACGGTTTCCATTCTATGCCCTAGTTAGGGATTCAACACACGCCTGTGAAAGTCCGTAGGAGGTGCGATTCAATGTGCCATAGAATGATGAACATGGCTCGGATCAACAAACCATAAATTTTTTTTTATTTAGGAAATTGATATAGTTCTAGGGGCGTATCTATACTCTGGGTCCATGGACAAGGGATCTTCTTTTATGTCAATTTTGGAAACTAGGATTTTTCTCAATAAGGGAATGTGAAATTGTTGCACTAGGGGTCAAATTTGAAAATTCATCAACTGTGAATGTGTGGCTAGTGTTCCCATGTGGAACCTCCCTAAAAACACTTCCATGACCCACCAGAACCGCATTTTAATGCATGGTTTCCATTCTATGCCTCGGGTAGGGATTTAACAGGTGTCTCTGAAATCCTGTAGGAGGTAGGCTTAGACATATATGTTGATGGTTTTTTTATGCTAATGATACCCACAATAGGTTGCAATGCATAATTGGAAAGAAGTATTAATTGATATTTTTTTGAAGGCGAGTGTATATCTTCCCCTTTTGAAAAAATACTTGTTGCAAACTATTATTCCATGTGTATATGTTGAGAATTTTGTTACCTATTGTGAGGTGTTGAACTTGACTTATTTCCCATCATGGTCAAGCAAGAAATATTCTTTGTTTTTTTTTCATCAAGGAGAAAGGAGTTTTCAATCTTTGTGTGGAGGGGAATTGATCGTAGGATCTCATATGATTCGTGAGACTGGAAATCTGAAAGAAGGTTGTTTCCATTTTAATTTATCTTTGTAATCAAGGAGATGTGATCATTTGCATGATGAAATGTAGGAGGAAATGCTTAAAGCAGTACATAACATGGAGACCTAGCATAAGAACCAGGAAATCAATTATGCACATGATTTAACTATGGAAAGAAGGGAGTACAAGTTAACAAAATCCCATGTAAACAGACTTAATACTAAACTTGAAATGAAACTGATAGGATGGATAAGAAAGATGATATTCTTGAATATAATGAAATCCCCTCCAAATAGAAGGTCCTTATGGTACTAGATGAGAAACATAGGTGGTGACCTCTCGAAACATCATGCAACAACAACATACTTGATATAAGACCAAACAATAGGGGTGTAGTCTAGGGTGACATCCAAAAATACTAATCAAAAGTTATTTTTGTGAGCATTGAACATGGACCCCAAGGAAGAGCAAAATGTGTCTAAAAGATGAAGTTTCACATAAACCTAGAATTTTTTACTTTAACCAAAGGAAGAGTATCAGTTTGAAAGAGGTTGTAAATCCTCTCATCATGAATAGTATCCTACATTTATGGTCTATAAAACTCAAAAGGATATAATCCTTTCAAATATACCTATATATTTAGCATTCTTCATATAAGACAATTTAGTGAAAAACTCTTCCTTGGATAATTCCCTATATAAACTCTCCCTATCACCATAATGAACCTTTTAGGAGACAATTCCATTACGTCATTAACCATGTAATGAAACATGTTTATGATTAGAAACACGTGGCCAACCTATTACACCATTGTTACAAAATATATATCTTCACACTACGAATCTTTCGAATATTACGCCATAAACATAAATTTATAAAACAAGATTCATAATAGTACTTCTCCAATCAATTTAAACTATAATAAAATCACACATAATTTTCATCTCTTCCAAGTTTGTTCCTCGAGGTGATTCATAAAATTCGATGTACATTAACAAAATGATAAAATCATGTGTAGGATATGCATAATGTGCACGATATAATCATAATGATTAATTTGAATCAACCTTACACTTGGATACTTTTAGGTTTGATGTGTATCCCATATATTCGTTAGATGAAAGAAATCATGCCAAACACCAATTTCATTTATGTAGAACACACAGGTGCATCACATAGGCGTGTCAACTTCATGCATCATTTAAAAATTTGTCAGATTGTTATGTGGGTAAGGTGCTTTTGTATTCCACTTAGTTGGATCAATTGCATAGCTGTGCTGGGTGCTTATGTGTGTTAGCTATGTTCCATCTTTGTGAATAAAATTTAACATTGTTAATTTAATATTGCATATCCAATTGGGGCATGGAAAAAAATAAATTTAAGTCTACATTTTTGTCATTACATAATATTGTAATTATGCATTGTTCTCAATTTATAACTGATATCTCCATGTGATTGTAAAATCTATCAAAAAATGGGAACATTACACATAGAAACATTCTTGGTGACACGTGTATGATCACACTTAAAATACTGAACCATGAAGACCTCAAGAGCCTTGATATGGAATATTTTTTATATCATGAAAGTTATAATACAAAAATAGAAGGACCTTATATTCCTTGTCAATGTACATGTATCAAAAACATCATTGATGCACATGAAAACAAAAGTACATTTGTCCTAGACCGCTCCCCTATACTTTAACTTCCTCTTGTACATAAAAATACATATTTTTCCTGTACTAACACATCAAAAATCAAACTTTCTCTTGTTTTTTCCCAACCTTGATGCTTGTTTCCTTTGTCCATGACCACTATGCATCTGTGGTGACTACAAATAAATGATAGTATTTCTTGATCAAGTAATTGAACTAGTAATGTCCAGCAATAAAAAAGATTGAAAAGTTACAATAGGACTCTATTGTACATAAAACAAACAATCACTACATCCATCCAGGGTATAGATTCCTTTGGTGTCCTCCTCCCTACAGAGAGTCTCTCTTCAATGCTTTTGTGCGAATAAAAAAAACTATGTCAATTATCTTAATAATTATGAATATGTACATGAATGAGAAATTTCTAACTAATTATGTAAATAATGAACATCTCACCTAATTTTTTTTTTCTCGGAATGAGACTAGGTTTCTTCAGTAGAAACAGGAGTTGTAGGTTCAAAATCATCCTTGGTCACGTGCACTAATGGACCAAGGTGTGGCTACATTCACAAAATGATAAAATAGTTAGGCATTGTGCATGTCCATAGACAATACAAATGAACTGTACAATTGAAAATATTCAAGTAGATGTACCTCTTTGTGACTTATCCCTATTGTATATGCAACATTGACTGCAGCATCAACAACACTGCTAAGGTCTAGCACGGATGACTGTACATCCTGATGCTGTAAACATGTGAAAATAACATTAAGAAAAACTAGTTGTGAAGTGAATTAAAAACTAACCAACACCTTCCATTGGAAGTGTGTGCATTATCTTGGAATGATTAGGTTTATCATTATGGAAACCTGCTCTTTTTAAGGAAGATGGTCGTCTGGTATAGACAACACGCTTATCTACGTTTGGACTACGGGAAGATCCAAACCAAAGAGGTGGTGCAGGGATTTGTGATGATGTCTACAGTCATAAAGTGTTACCATAGTTAGACATGGACTTGAATAGATGGAATTATACATACTGAAAAACTAACATGTTTTGATATACTTACATCTTCCTGGGACATATCTCTCCCATGGGAGGGACCACTGCCAACAATTTCTTGCCCCTCTACAAATCCAAATAACATATGCAACTTTAACAATTATAAATATTAGCAATCTATAAAGGAGTGTAAAGTAATAAATTTAAATAATTTGAACAATATTCAGTCATTAACAATGTACTTACATTCCTGAGGTAATCATAAAATCCACCCGAGGGTAATTCGCTGAGATCAATGTCTCCAACATCTGCTTCAAAATGCGGTTCCTGCAACTTCAAAAATAGTAATTATTAGACCATTTAACAATTTAATCAATACTAACACATGTATTAACAAAATGACACATATTGAAATATTACCTCAGTGTTGGTTGTTTGAGCCTCGGATACAACTACACCAGGTGCACTACCACCCCCCTTATAGTCATCAAGCTCCTGCAAGAGTAAAAATTGTACATATTAAGAATATTTTAATATGTGCACAATATGGAAAAATTAAAAATTGAAAAACAATATAGTTTTAACCATGTCCTTACATGACCACCAATCATTGTAGAGGTACCATATGTTGGTCCATGACCATAACAGCATTGACCACACATTGTGCACATGTGTGGCTTGCTCTGGGGAGCATGGGATGTCAGTCTATCCTCAACAACCACCAGAAGCTGGTGTTTGCACCCCACCAGAGGAAGAGGGCCCTGCTTGGTAAATAGTTGTGGTGTGTTGGAAAACCATCTCATCTAGAGTAAGAAATGCCTCCTGTATCTGGGTTGCCATATCATGTACAGGAGGGATGTATAGCCTCGGTATCTGGGGACAGGGTGGAGGTATATGCCAATTGGCATCTCTATGTCTAGAATTGGGTCGGTTTTGGGGCGTCCCCTATCACATGCCCCAATTTTGTAAAATAATGTTATCTTATTTTGATATTATTCCCAAACATTATGTTAAATTTAATGCTAAGTGGAAACTGATGACTTAGCAGAGTCAAGAATGTGGAATGTAATTCTGAATATTTAATTTTTAATAAATAAAAGTGGAGACAACAGCCTGGGAGAGTTGTTAAAAAGAGTGCTACTGGTCAAGTGGTGGAAGGAACTAGGTGGAGAGAAAAAAGACAAGTGGAAACATCCACAAACACTTCCTATGTTGTAGGTGGAAACTTCCCTACATTTGGGGTCATGATCCCCCAAGAAATTAGGATGAGAGCAGGTGGCTCAATTAATGACAACAAACCCAAAAAGACCTAGGAAATTGTATTAAAAGTGCCCAATGTAGAGAGCTGAGGCTGCTCATTCTAGGAGAAGAATCATTTAGGTGAATGCACTTCAAGGAATTTATTGGGAAAGGGAAATTGAGGAAAGGTTTTTGAGGGGTAAACTACAACAAGTTGATCTAGTGCAGCTTTGCAGCAAAAAGATCTTACTGCAGTGTGCAGAGTTGGTATTGAGTCTCAGGACTGGTACTTTGTTGATTGCTTTGCCTAGTTCCGACCAAGCACACCACAACAGGCTCAGGGGTCTTGAGAAGTCATTGTTTGAGCGCTCTCCAGGAGTTGGTAGGGAGGAGTGGCCTCCCATTGCTATTGTCGTCCAGCTTTAAAGACAGGTTTCACTATCTTTTAATTCCCGTGTTATAGTTATTCTCTATGTATGATCAGTAAATGAATGATGTTATGATATGCTGTGTTAAAACCTCTTAGTTATTCTAGACTAAATATGTACTGTGAATGAAAGATAAATCCTACCTGTGTTTTTCCCCATCTGAAGTAATCCAAATCGTACTCTAGCACAGGTAGTTTGTTTAAGTAAATAAAGTATGATAGGATTATAACGAATTGAATATTCATGTTCAGAGTAATGAAATGTTACTTTTCAGTAGATAGATGCTTTCTAAAAGATTAGTATTTTGTTTGCAGACATGTCTTTAGGAATAGACTATGCAAATAGCATGTTAATATAGAATTTTACTCGTAGTACATAAACTGTACTTTTACTTGGAAATAGAAGAATTAGTCTTATCATCTGGAAGTTAATAGTTTATGTTAAGAATAGATATAATTATATTACTGATAGTTTTTCCTTTAGTAACAATTAATTTCCTCTATCTATTTGAACTATAATTAAATCATATGATAAAGATTACAGTAGTCCTTACTAAGCTTTAATAGCTATAAACTATAAACTATATTAATAGCTTTAAAGCTTTAATAGCTTTAATAGCTTTTATAGTTTTAAGTAAATACTATAAACTATATTATACTTTTGCAGAACTATGTAAATATAAAGAACACTGATAAGTATGGAGGTTCCTTAACTTTGTGTTCTAAGTAATCCAGAGTTACCAATTAAGTTAAACTAACACAAATATTACAGACCGCCTTCAGTCATAACCTCTATATAAACAAGAATTAACATAAACTTAAGAATGTATGTTCTACGTAAATAATAGTATTATAAATGTAAACAATATTATTGTTATTCATAAACAGAGACAACTATAGGTTAATAATTTATAAATACAATTTAAAGAAAAACTTTATACAGTAATAATAATACTTACAAGGTAATAACATAGGAAACATTATCCTATTAAAAATAAAAGGGAGTAAAACCCTAGCTCATGTACTCAGCATAAACGATAAATATAAATTATAAATAATTCTAGTACTTTAGTAACCTAGGTTTTTACTTAGGTAAATTTCTTTAAAAAAAATTTATTTACTTACAGGTGCATTAATAATTATAAAAGAAAACAGAGTCTATTAAAAACAACATATATCTAATTATTGGGATTTAAACCCTTAAAACTAAAACATTGCCATTACCGACATAATAATCATTTCTCTTGTAAACTGTGTAATCATCATAGATAATTAAAATTTAATCCATTCTCTGTCCTTTAAGGACAGATAGACTAAAATAGAGAAAACAATATAATTATCAACTTAAGAGTAAAATAAACCAAACAAGGGTTTTACAGGTTAAACCCTAACTGATGAATTTCATCAATTATTCAAGATTTACATCACGGCTGTGAGTACAGCTTTCAACTTTTAACATATAAAAACCTCATAAATACTCAAACAGAGAATTAACTTCATTAACTTTCAAAAAGGGCTTAAACCCTAAATTTTTTTACATAGTATAGCTCAATGGTCATCAATCAAAACAAGTTGCAACGAAGCCATCTTCGCGAGTACACATCCAAAACTGACTGTGAAGCCAAGCTTCGACCAAAAACACTACACTCACAAGTGCATCCACCCTATCAAGGGTTTGATTTTAAAATCATGTTTATAATAACCTGTAACAGCATAAAAACAACACAATATAACTCATGGCAAGAGAAGAAAGGGTATTCAAACCCTGGGTGAGTCCAATGACCACCCCAACTGCATTTAAGGAGAGAACCCATCCTTCAAACCACGAGGCTTACCCAAAGTGGAGCCACGAGCCATGGCTGATGCAAGGGTAGTCTTTTATCCCTGTACGAGTTGCACTTCGACGAGCACCTGCAGCAAGGGTAAACCCTTGTCAGCAAACCTTCTTACGTGTAAAAATCCTGAAGATATTTTCTCTATTAAAAAACTTGTTGTGTATAAAAGAAAGGTGTATGAAATCTTTTCCTGTCACGCGGAGTTTGGTGATCTGGTTCATGAGCACTGTCACCTATAAACAACATAGTGGAGAACCTATTTAAATCTTAAAAACTCACACAGTAGCAAGCTATGAAGAGCCGTGAAGGAAACTGAAGATTCACCAAACCACACAGACCTTGGGGAGAAGGTTTCACAGATAGCAAAACGCAAAACAACAAGAAGAAGAACTCCACGATCGACAGAGAAAGACTAGCATTCAAAACCACTCAATGGAGGATGGAGGCAGCACACAATCGAAGTATAACGTGATGGTAACCAAGAGAACGACGACGGCCATGGAAGACGAGCCTAAGCAACCCTAGAGCAGCATAAACTGTGGGATAACAAAGCTTTCGATTAGGTTTCCAAAGTGTTTTATACTCTCTGCACATGGACAGGATTCCTCCACGTAGCCTTAAAATTTATTCAACAATGAGGGTCGCGTTACATGGTTCCTACATGGATAAATTCATTATTGGTTTATTTTGTAGCGTGGGGTAAAACTATATCAACAGCCTAATAATTCGAGCCAACCTCTAATCATTTGCATTATGTATCATATGCGCCCAATCACCAAATTTTTATCGTGGAAGAAGGTACGTTGACCAAGCATAGAGTCATGTTTATTTATAAACATAAACCCGACATGGATTAAGCCAAAACCCTTGCCTTAACAACATATATTGTTTTATATTAAACATTACCATATTGAGTTAAGTGATGGTATAACTATTTTTTTTTCTAACTTGGTTTTAATAAGCTAGATAGCATATGATATATGTTATGTTTTGGTTTAGGAGATATTTGAGTCTTAGTATAGTCTTTCTAGAGTGTATATTAACTATTACAAGACCGTAGTGACTTTAGTAACAAAGCTTTAAGACCCATGAGTTGTTCCTTGAAAACTTGAACTCGATGAAGGTTGGGATTTGAGTGTTTGGTAAGTTAACCTTTGTTATATCACTCATTTTTATAGCTTGGGCATAGTAAATCCCTTTTACTTTAAGAATATTCTAAGTCTAACATTTATAGGTATTATCTTATAATAATAATGCCAAGAAGTTAAGGGTAGAATTGTATACGTGAAAATAACAAACTTTGGTAGAGTGATGGCTCATCAAACAAGTCATTTATGTATAACTAAGAATTATAAATGGATCGATAACTCCCATAGCATCGAAACTATGAAGTAGTACAATTTTTTTAAAGATAAATGTATTATCACAAAATTATGTCGTATAGTTTATGCGACATTATTTTGTTAATACTTGGGAGTATTTCTAACTTGGATTTATGTTCATACAAGGGTCTAGTGGACAGTAAGATATTTACAGAGATAAAAATGATGATAAGATTAAGAACGAGCTTATTATTTTTTTTTAAAAGTAAGTAGAACTGAGAGTTAAACTTAGGAACAAAGTATGGGTAGCCTTAAGCTCTTGTAGAAGAGTATAATGGTCATAGTTTCTACTTTCAAAAGTTCTTACTGTTGATAAGATAATACGATATGAGTACCCTATAGAATTAAGTTAAGGGCCAACGATTATACAAGCAAGATAAGATAAGGTTGCAAAATATTGTTAAATAAAACAATGTTTATGAGTATTACTAACCACTTAGACTAAAGAAGAAATACACATATCTGAGAGTCTAATGATAAAGTCGCAGTTATGCTGTACTACCATTACACTTTTTCTAAGCTTATTTATATGAACAACTGATGGAATTCAAATGGTTTTACCTTGCAGGAGCTGTCTAGTGTTTAGCAGCTTATTGTACTAAGCTTTTTAATTTGCAAATAAAATACTGCTGACATTAATAAATCTTTAAAAAAATTTAAACTCAATCGATCATACCTGTAAAAACCTGTAAGAAACAGTATTCATTTGTGTTAGCACGAATGCTAAGTAAGCCTCGGATCTAAAAGTAGATTCCACCTACTAACATAAAAGAGCGAATCAGTAAACAGAAGCAAATAACATACAAAAAGATTTTTAACCTGCTACAAAAAATAAACTATTAAGAAACCACTTACTTAACTAATTTTTAGGCTAACTGTTAGCTGTTAGTAAAACCGCAGGATATAACATTTGTTGTTAAATCGAAAAGTTTAAATTTTTGCAAAAATTTGGGGTTGTCACATGTGGTATAAGAGCATAAGGTTCAAACACTAGGCCTTGATGCAGCCCAACTAGCTTTCATAAAACAATAAATTAAATTATTATGCTAACATATTTTAAATTTTTTTTTTGTTATTCAACAGAGAATTGTATTTTTCTGAAGTTTAACAGGTAGGTATGGAAAGGCTGGGAGAGTATGCACATGAGGAGTCTCCAGCTATAGAAACAAGAATTTTACCCAGAGATCCTATACCAGGAGATGTAACTACAAATTCCTCAGAGCTGTTACAAACTGTAAAAGATTTGAAAACTGAAATGGAGTCTGTAAAGAAAGAGAATGAAAGGATTCTAAGAGCTCAAGAAGAGCTGAATCATATCCTAATGGAAAATTTTCAAACCGAAGGAAGGGGTAGAAGGTCAGAATCTGAAGATGCTAGTCATCCAAGAAAATCTAAAAAGATGAAGCATACAAAGACTGAAAGTAGTTCATCATCAGAAGTGTTTGGTGAATTACAAAGTTACGATACTACTAATGATAGTAGTGATAATGATCTATACGTCAAGAAGAGGAAATATAAACCTTATGAGGAAATCTCAGGGGAATTCAAAAAGATAAAACCACCAGCCTTTAATGGAGAGACTGAGAAGGGGGAGGAAGCTAAGTCCTGGTTTTCCGAGATGAAGAAGTACTTCCAGATATATAATTATTCTAACCAGTTAAAGGCTAGGATGGCTATATATAACCTCTCAGAAAAGGCTAATATTTGGTGGCAGGACTTGAAGAGAGTTAAGGGTATAAAAGAGAAGGAAGTTAACTGGAGTACCTTTAAGCAGTATTTTAAAAATAAATTTCGGTCTGAGTAGTATTACGAGGAAAGGGCCAAGGAGTTTTATGAACTAAAGTTAGGTTCAATGACAATGAAGGAAATGAACAGTAAATTCTTAAGTCTACTTAGGTATGTACCCTACCTAGTGGATGAGAAACCAAAAGTACAACGATTCCTTAGCTATTTACCATATCATATTAAAGATAGAATTGAATATGATAACCCAAAGACCCTGGAGGAATCTATGAGGAAGGATAATTTTTTCTTTGAGCAGAATCGAAAGAAAGAAAGCTTGGCCAACTCGAAGGCTAAGAAAAATAACAATCAGTCTGCATTCAAGAAGAAGGATTTTGTGCCTAACAGGAATTTTAAGAACAATAAGGCCAAAAACTATTCTAACAACAAGAATTTCCAGGGAAATAATATTAGTACACCCAATAATCAGAACAATTTTAAGGGTAAGGAAACTGCAAATAATCCTGGAAATTTTACCGACAATTTTGAGCGTAAAGAGCCTGTCAAGTGCTGGGAATGTAATGGCCCACACTATGCTTCATTCTGTCCAAACCAGAAGAAGACTAGTAGCCACATTCATACCATATAGGAGGAGATGAATGTTGGGGAATTAGCGAGGAGCATGCGTAGAATTAACACAACCTTGGAGAGCCGACAAGTTGAATATCAGACTTCCATGGTGGAAGTAGAAGGTATGATTAATCAGACCCCTGTAAACATTTTAATTGATCCAGGAGCTAGTGTCAGTTATATTGCACCTCAGATAGTGGAAAAATGTAAGTTATCTGTCGATAAGTTTGAGAATTCATGGTTAGTTCAATTAGCCACTGGGGATAAAAGGAAAGTAACCTACTTTGTGAAAGAATGTGCTTTACTTATGGATAAACTTGAAACTATTGTTAAACTTAATGTTTTGCCACTTGGCTCATATGATTTGCTGATTGGTATGGACTGGTTAAAACAGCATAGAGTAATTTTAAACTGTTACGATAAAATTTTCACATGCTTAAACAGTGATGAAAAACCAGTAATTGTTAAAGGTATTCCTAGAAAAACTATGGTAAGGCAGATTTCTGCTTTACAACTTAAAAGAGCTGTTAGAAAAGGATGTAAGACTTACGCTGTAACATTATCGATGAAGAAAGTAAAATTGAAACAGACAAGTTAAAAATAGAATGTATCCCTCTTTTAAAATAATATGCTGAAGTATTCCCAGAAGAAATTCCGGGATTACCTCCAAAAAGGGAATTAGATTTCACCATTGAGCTGGTACCGGGTGCAGTACCCAGCTCAAAGGCCCCTTACCGAATGAACATATTGGAGCTTAATGAGTTAAAATCGCAATTAAAAGAGTTAATAGATAAAAAAATACATTCGGCCAAGTGTGTCTCCCTGGGGGGCACCTGTCATCTTTGTTAAAAAGAAAGACGAAACTATGCGATTATGCATAGAATACCGTCAGCTAAACAAAATGACTATTAAAAATCGATATCCATTGCCTCGCATAGATGGTTTATTTGATCAACTACGTGGAGCCACAGTGTTTTCAAAGATAGATTTAAGGTCAAGATATCATCAAGTGAGGATTAAAGATGAAGACATCTTCAAGACAACCTTTAGAACAAGATATGGACACTTCGAATTTGTCGTAATACCATTCGGGCTTACTAATGCCCCAGCTGTCTTTATGTGTTTAATGAACAATATAATGCATAAGTATTTAGATAAGTTCATGGTCATGTTCATCGATGACATCTTAATCTATTCAAAAACTGAAGAAGAACATAAAGAACACCTAAAAATTGTTTTGCAAGAGTTACGGGAACATCAACTCTTCGCAAAATTTAGTAAGTGTGATTTCTTTAAGGATAAGATCCAGTATTTAGGTCATGTAGTGACCAAGGAAGGAATTTCTGTAGATCCTGAAAAGATATGGGCAATCGAAGATTGGCCGGTTCCTAAAGATGTGACGGATGTTAGATCTTTTATGGGCATTACTGGTTATTACCGGAGGTTCATTAAAGGCTTCTCGAGGATAGCCAATCCGATAACTTCCTTGCAGAAGAAAGGAAAGAAGTTCGACTAGAACCAGAAATGCAAAGAAAGCTTTAAGAAATTAAAAACTTTATTAACCAGTGCACCTATTTTAAGAATAGCAGATCCTAATAAAGAGTTTGTAGTATGCACTGATGCTTGTAATGAAGGCTTAGGTAGTGTTTTGACTCAAGAAGGGCATGTTATTGCCTATGAGTCTAGAAAGTTAAAAATTCACGAAAAGAATTACGCAACATATGATCTGGAACTAGCAGCTGTGATACACGCCTTAAAAATGTGGCGACACCACCTAATCGACAGAAAAATTGTTTTAATGACGGATAATAAAGGACTGAAATATCTTTTAGATCAGCCGAATCTAAATGCTAGACAAGCTAGGTGGTTAGCTTTCTTAATCGAATATGATTTTGAAATCCAGCATATAAAAGGTAAAGAAAATAAAGTCGATGATGCATTAAGTAGGAACACAAGGCTAAATTTTGCAATATCAATCATTACTTACGTTTCAGACTTAGATGAACAGCTTAAAGAAGGGATAAAACAAGATGAAATTTATCAGAAATTGCAAGCTAAGGCTAAGGAAAACCCCACAGAAAACTTAATAAAAGGTTACAGTTTAAATGAGAAAGAGTTTTTGCTGTTTAAAGATAAACTGTATGTACCTAACGTACCTAAAGTTAAGCTGTTAATTCTGTATGAAATCCATAAAGCACCATATGCAGGTCATCTAGGTTATCAAAAAACTATAACCATGTTAAGAAAAGAGTATTTTTGGCCAAATATGAAAACTGAAGTAGCTGATTATATTGCAAGATGTTTAGAATGTCAACAGGTGAAAACCAAATGCCAACACCCAGCTGGTTTGCTACATCCTTTACCTATTCCTAGCTGGAAATGGGAAGTGATTAGTCTATACTTTATTACTGGATTGCCTAGAAATCAGAATCAGAATGACTCTATTATGGTAGTGGTTGATAAGTTAAGTAAGGAAGATCATTTTATACATGTTAAAACTACTTACAAGGCTGCCAATATAGCTGATATTTTTCTAAAGAAGATTTTTCGATTACATGGGATACCAAAAATCATAATCTCAGACAGAGATCCTAAGTTCACAGGGAACTTTTCGAAGTCCTTGTTTAAACGATTAAATACAACTTTGAATTTTAGTACCTCTTTCCATCCTCAAACAGATGGACAAACTGAAAGGGTAAACAAGGTACTGGAAGATTTATTGAGAATGTATGTGAAAGATCATCCAGGTAAGTGGGAAGACTATTTAAATCTAGTAGAATTTGCATATAATAACAATTAACAAGCATCATCTAGACTCAGTCCATTTGAAATTTTGTATGGATGAAAATGTAATACTCCTATCTCTTGGAGTAATCCAGTAGATATATTGGTATTAGGTCTAGAATTGTTGAAATAAATGGAGGAAATTGTGAAACAAGTGCAGGGAAATTTAAAAGTGGCATAGGATTGGCAGAAGAGTCAAGAAGACTTGAAAAGAACTCCAAAGGAGTTCCAAGTAGGTGAACATGTGTTCATCAAGGTAAGGCCCAAGAAAATCTCTCTAATATTAGGGAGTTGTGCAAAATTGGCACCTCGTTAATGCGGTCCATTTGAAATATTGTCTAGGATTGGTCAAGTAGCCTATCAATTAGCATTACCACCTAAATTAAAAGTACATAATGTTTTTCATATTTCTGTTTTAAAGAAATATGTTTAGGATGCTACTCATGTGGTTAATTGGAATGTTGTACAGGTGGAACCAGAAGGAGAATTCCTGGTGGAACCGGACTGTATCCTCGGGAGGAGGGAAATTACACTTTGAAATTGCACCATTGGACAGGTGAAGGTGCAATGGAAGCACCTTAGTTTTGAAGAAGCCACCTGGGAATTGGAAAGTAAGATGCGAGATGCATATCCAATTCTATTCCAGGGGACTTCGGAGGATGAGGAATAAATAACATTGATGATGATGTTATATTTTAAGGGGGTGTGTATGTCACATGCCCCAATTTTGTAAAATAATGTTATCTTATTTTGATATTATTCCCAAACATTATGTTAAATTTAATGCTAAGTGGAAACTGATGACTCAACAGATTCAAAGATGTGGAATGTAATTCTAAATATTTAATTTCTAATAAATAAAAGTGGAGACAACAGCTTGGGAGAATTGTTAAAAAGAGTGTTACTGGTCAAGTGGTGGAAGGAACTAGGTGGAGAGAAAAAATACAAGTGGCAGCATCCTCAAACACTTCCTATGTTGCAGGTGGCAACTTCCCTACATTTGGTGTCAAGATCCCCCAAGAAAGTGGAATCAGAGCAGGTGGCTCAATTAATGACAACTAACCCAAAAAGACCAAGGAAATCTTATTAAAAGTGCGCAATGTAGAGAGATGAGGCTGCTCATTCTAGGAGAAGAATCATTCAGGTGAATGCACTTCAAGGAATTTATTGGGAAAGGGAAATTGAAGGAAGCTGTTTGAGGGGTAAACTATAGGAAGTTGATCTAGTTCAGCTTTGTAGCTGAAAGATCTTACTGCAGTGTGCAGAGTTGGTATTGAGTCTCAGGACTGATACTTTGTTGATTGCTCCATCTAGTTCCAGCCAAGCAGACCAGAACAGGCTCGGGGGTCCTGAGAAATCACTGTTTGAGCACTCTCCAAGAGTTGGTAGGGAGGAACGGCCTCCCATTGCTGTTATCATCCAGTTTAAAGACAGGTTTCATTATCTTTTAATTCTTGTGTTATAGTTATTATCTATGTATGATCAGTAAATGAATGATGTTATGATATGCTATGTTAAAACCTCTTAGTTATTCTAGACTAAATATGTACTGTGAATGAAAGATAAATCCTACCTGTGTTTTTCCCCATCTGAAGTAATCCAGACCATACTCTAGAACAGGTAGTTTGCTTAAGTAAATAAAGTATGATAGGATTATAATGAATTGAATATTCATGTTCAGAGTAATGAAATGTTACTTTTCAGTAGATAGATGCTTTCTAAAAGATTAGTATTTTGTTTGCAGACATGTCTTTAGGAATAGACTATGCAAATAGCATGTTAATACAGAATTTTACTCGTAGTACACAAACTGCACTTTTACTTGTAAATAGAAGAATTAGTCTTATCATCTCGAAGTTAATAGTTTATGTTAAGAATAGATATAATTATATTACTGATAGTTTTTCCTTTAGTAACACTTAATTTCCTGGTTTTTTTTTTAACTATAATTAAATTATATGATAAAGATTACAGTAGTCCTTACTGAGCTTTAATAGCTAAAGGACAGAAGTAACTTAGAGTTTTAAGTAAATAATGTGAACTATATTATACTTTTGTAGAACTGTGTAAATATAAAGAACACTGATAAGTATGGAGGTTCCTTAACTTTGTGTTCTAAGTAATCCACAGTTACCAATTAAGTTAAACTAACACAAAGATTACAGACTGCCTTCAGTCATAAACTCTATATAAACAAGAATTAACATAAACTTAAGAATGTATGTTCTACGTAAATAATAGTATTATAAATGTAAATAATATTATTGTTATTCATAAAGAGAGACAACTATAGGTTAATAATTTATAAATACAATTTAAAGAAACACTGTATACAGTAATAATAATAATTACAAGGTAATAACACAGGAAACATTATCCTATTAAAAATAAAAGGGAGTAAAACCCTAGCTCATGTATTGAGCATAAACTAAAAATATAAATTATAAATAATTCTAGTACTTTAGTAACCTAGGTTTTTACTTAGGTAAATTTATTTTAAAAAAATTATAAACTAAGAGGTGCATTAATAATTATAAAAGAAAACGGAGTCTATTAAAAACAGCATATATCTAATTATTGGGATTTAAACCTTTAAAACTAAAGCATTGCCATTACCGACATAATAATAATTTCTCTTGTAAACTGTATAATCATCGTAGATAATTAAAATAATCCATTCTGAGTCCTTTAAGGAGAAATAAACTAAAATAGAGAAAACAATATAATTATCAACTTAAGAGTAAAATAAACCAAACAAGGGTTTTACAAGTTAAACCCTAACCAACGAATTTCATCAATTATTCAAGATTTACATCACAGCTGTGAGTACAGCTTTCAACTTTTAACATATAAAAACATGATAAATACTCAAACAGAGAATTAACTTCATTAACTTTCAAAAAGGGTTTAAACCCTAATTTTTTTTACAGAGTACAGCTCAACGACCATCAATCAAAACAAGTTGTAGCGAAGCCATCTTCGTAAGTACACATCCAAAACTGACTGTGAAGCCAAGATTCGACCAAAAACACTACACTCACAAGTGCATCCACCCTGTTAAGGGTTTGATTTTAAAATCATGTTTATAAAAACCTATAATAGCATCAAAACAACACAATATAACTCGTGGCAAGACAAGAAAGGGTATTCAAACCCTCGGTGAGTCCAACGACCACCCCAACTGCATTTAAGAAGAGAACCCATCCTTCAAACCACGGGGCTTACCCGAAGTGGAGCCATGAGCCACGGCTGATGCAAGGGTAGTCTTTTATCCCTAGATGAGCCACACTTCGACGATCACCTGCAGCAAGGGTAAACCCTTGTCAGCAAAACTTCTTATGTGTAAAAATCCTGAAGATATTTTCTCTATTGAAAAACTTGCTCTGTATAAAAGAAAGGTGTATGAAATATTTACCTGTCACATGGAGTTTGGTGAGCCGGTTCGTGAGCACTGTCACCTATAAAAATCACAGTATAGAACCTATTTAACTCTTAAAAACTTCACACAGTAGCAAGCTACGAAGAGTCGTGAAGGAAACTGAAGATTCACCAAACTACACAGACCTTGGGGAGAAGGTTTCACAGATAGCAAAACGAAAAACAACAAGAAGAAAAACTCCACGATTGACAGAGCAAGACTAGCATTCAAAACAACTCAATGGAGGATGGAGGCAGCACACAGTCGAGGTATAACGCGATGGTAACCAAGAGAATGACGTCGGCCATGGAAGACGAGGCTAAGCAACCCTGGAGCAGTGTAAACTACGGGTTAACAAAGCTTTAGGTTAGGTTTCCAGAGTGTTTTATACTCTCTGCACATGGAAAGGATTCCTCCACGTAGCCTTAAAATTTATTCAACAGCGAGGGTCGCGTTCCATGGTTCCTGTATGGAGAAATATATTATTGGTTGATTTTGCAGCGCGGGGTAAAACTATATCAACAACCTAATAATTGGAGCCAACCTCTAATTATTTGCATTATGTATCATATGCACCCAATCACCAAATTATTATCGTGGAAGAAGGTACGTTGACCAAGCATAGAGTCATGTTTATTTATAAACATAAACCCGACATGGATTAAGCCAAAACCCTTGCCCTAAACATATATTGTTTTATATTAAACATTACCATATCGAGTTAAGTGATGGTATAACTATTTTTTTTTCTAACTTGGTTTTAATAAGTTAGATAGCATATTATATATGTTATGTTTTGGTTTAGGACATAGTTGAGTCTTAGTATTGTCTTTCTAGAGTGTATATTAACTATTACAAGACTGTAGCGACTTTAGTAACAAAGCTTTAAGACCCATGAGTTGTTCCTTGCAAACTTGAACTCGATGAAGGTTGGGATTTGAGTGTTTGGTAAGTTAACCTTTGTTATATCACTCATTTTTATAGCGTGGGCATAGTAAATCCCTTTTACTTTAAGAATATTCTAAGTCTAACATTTATAGATATTATCTTATAATAATAATGCCAAGAAGTTAAGGGTAGAATTGTATATGTGACAATAACAAAATTTTGTAGAGTGATGGCTCATCAAACAAGTCATTTATGTATAACTAAGAATTATAAATGAACTAATAACTCCCATAGCATCGAAACTATGAAGTAGTACACATTTTTTAAAGATAAAAGTATTATCACAAAATTATGTCGTATAGTTTATGCGACATTATTTTGTTAATACTTGGGAGTATTTCTAACTTGGCTTTATGTTCATACAAGGGTCTAGTGGAAAATAAGATATTTATAGAGATAAAACTGATGATAAGATTAAGAACGAGCTTATTAATTTTTTTAAAAGTAAGTAGAACTCAGAGTTAAACTTAGGAACAAAGTATGGGTAGCCTTAAGCTCTTGTAGAAGAGTATAATGGTCATAGTTTCTACATTCAAAAGTTCTTACTCTTAATAAGATAATAGGATATGAGTACCCTATAGAATTAAGTTAAGGGCCAATGATTATACAAGCAAGACAAGATAAGGTTGCAAAATATTGTTAAATAAAGCAATGTTTATGAGTATTACTAACCACTTAGACTAAAGAAGAAATACACATATCTGACAGTCTAATGATAAAGTCACAATTATGTTGTACTACGATTACACTTTTTCTAAGCTTATTTATCTGAACAACTGATGGAATTCAAATGATTTTACCTTGCAGGAGTTGTCTAGTGTTTAGTAGCTTATTGTACTAAGCTTTTTAATTTGCAAATAAAATACTGCTGACATTAATAAATCTTTAAAAAAATTTATACTCGATCGATCATACCTGTAAAAACTTGTAAGAATGAGTATTCATTTGCGTTAGCACGAATGCTAAGTAAGCCCCAGATCTAAAAGTAGATTCCACCTCTTGACATAAAAGAGCTAATCAGTAAACTGAAGCAAATAACACACAAAAAGTTTTTTAACCTGTTAGGAAAAATAAACTATTAAGAAACCACTTACTTAACTGATCTTTAGGCTAACTGTTAGCGGTTAGTAAAACCGTAGGTTATAACATTTGTTGTTAACTCGAAAATTTTAAATTTTTGTGAAAATTTGGGGTTGTCACATCCCCCTACCAATGCCCTGGAACCCCAGCATGTCAAAATAGTTGACATGTTTTCCCATCACAAACTCTTCATATAGTTTCCATAGGAAGTACAACAGTACTTCCCTGTTGTTGTGCGGGGGAATATCGAAAACCATGTACCATCTGTCCATGCAATGGTCTCTAATGGGTGGACAGATGCACCACTCAATAGAAATATGTGGTCTGCTATTCTCCGGAATGTCATCCATCCCAGGCACTCTAAATATTGTATATATGTGCTCTTTTGTTAATTTGAGATTCTTTATCTCGTTATAGCTCAAACCATCGGTATATTCTCATATTTTGGTTTCCCTGTAGGATTATGTGCTATACAACGCATCATTTGATCTAGTGATTGTATCCACTATGGTCAGCAATGATGTTGAAAAGGAGCGGCAGAGCTCATCTCCACCCCTCCAAGCAGAACCAATCTCTCTCAAATGAGCAATCACTCTCAATATCTCCGCATTGTGGTCCATAGTAGCCACTCCAGTCATAAATACAAATAAAATATCATTAGAAAAATAAACACATTGTATAATGACATCTCTAAGCAATGAAAAGTGTAAAACTAATGTACGACAAATAACAACATAAACTAAATTTATAATTTAAATTTTAAAATTGATCTTGAATTTTACAATAAAGAATAAACATTTAACATTTTTTCATCGTAAATTTATGTCATAAATTCAAGTATTAATTCCAATTTTCATATGCATGTGTACATAAAATGTCCTATGTGCATATAGTGATTGGGAAGCTCCTCTAGGTTATTGTAAGGCTTGGATTATTAAGTTTCATCGAAATTGTGAGGTGCTCACTAATGCCCTTGCAGAACCAATCCTAGATCGCGGGTAGAGGCAAGGGCTAGAGCCTAGAAGAGGCGGAAGAAGGTGTTATTGATGAATAAAATCCCACTATAGGCAAGGATTTTGTGAGACATGTAATTATTTGTTGTAGGGTGAATTTTTTTGGACTCCAAATTCCATTTAGTAGACCTTTGTTTATATGTAATTTGGGCCACATATGGATTCCACTTGATGTTATTTTATTTCTATGCACTCTTTCTATATACCCATGAGAGACTTTGCATAATTGTATATAGTGGCTTTTATGGTGGCAAGGTTTCCACTGTATTCTATCATGTATGATAGTATGTGATTGGCATGTAATCAAACACAACAACCTCCCTATGTATCTTGATGTTCGTAGAGCCTATTATTGAACTCCGTTATCTTGAACTTAACCAAAAAGTACCCTTCACTAAAGATGAAATATTTGTTAAGCATGGGACGCTTCTATACCTTATTTTAACACCTGGATTAGGAAGTTTCATCAAAACTATAAGGTGTTTATTGATGTTCTTGGATGGCCCAATTTGATATTTTAGATAGAGGCAATGGATTTACCATGTTTGTTTATGTATTTTGAGGAAGATATGAATTCTAATTGATTTTTTTTAGTTGTATGCAACCTTGCAATATACTTGACAAACTTTGCATATTTGTTAATTTTGGTTTGGATTCACAAGGATGCTTGTAAATATACATATGCAAATAGTGAAGTTCATTTCTTTTTTTATGAGTTAATTTGGGCTTTGGTTTACATTGGGCATGTAAATTATTTATGCAAACTTGTAATATACTTGACAAACTTTGCATATTTGTGAATTTTGGTATGGATTCACAAGGATGTTTGTGAATATGCATATCCAAATAGTGAAATTGATTTGTTTTTTTTTATGAGTAAATTGGGGTTTTGGTTTCCATTGGGCATGTGAATTTTGGTATGGATTCACAAGGATTATTGTGAATATACATATGGAAATAGTCAAAACGATTTGTTTTTATGCTTAAATTGGGGTTTTGGTTTCCATTGGGCATGTCAATTCCTATATGGGCATATAAATTTTAAAAAAATGGTTTAAATTCATATTAGGGTATAGAAATTATTGAATATAGGGACATTAACATGAGAGGATTTGAATTAAATACCTCACAAGGAAGAGATTGATCCCAAGGTGGAGTTTGTTGTCCTTTTCTCACCCAAAACATGTTCTCCCTAGCTCGTTTTGCTCCACCCAAACTCGTTCTAGCGCGTGGTTGTGGAAAAAATGGCAAGCTCAACCTGTTTAAACCATAAGACATGTTTTATTAAATGCACACGTGAGTTTTTATCTAAAATGAGAGCATTTTTGTTCACTACAATGCGTGTGGGTTGAGTTTAACTATCCCAATTGTCAAGCATGTTGGTAGCCTTGGGATTAGGCTTGTTAGGGTCGGGATTGCTTTGGATGATTTCTATTTTATGGATCTTGATTGATTGACTTCACTCTACTATTGCATCTAAAATGTCCCTAAACTTTGTGCAGTCACCCTCAAGTCAAAACCAATTATGCCTCAAGCGGTGTTGGTGTAAAGATACCATGGCTTGGTTAAACCATTGGGGCATTAATGAAAACAACATTTTACAGAACATTGACAATGTCAAAAATATTATTAATTCTAAGTTTAAAGAGAAATTCTAGTGTGAAGAAAATTTAACGGTTAAGATAAAATTAAGATACTATAAGGAGGTCATGAATTCTAACTTGGAGGAACAAAAGTATCTCTTGGTAGTAACTATATCATGGAAGAAAATTAATGTAGCCAAGATTAGAATGAACTTTCATGAACTCCATAGCGAAACAAGGCATTCGTCTATTCCTAATACTCGATGGGAGGAAAGGGTTTACCATCTCTCTGAGTTTATGAGCGTTGATGATGAAAATAACTCTCTTAGAGTGTCTTGCTTACAACCACATTAGATAGGAGTTTAATAGTATTTTGTAGAATACAAATCTTTATAAGCCCCTAACTTTCCAAAACTATAGTGTGCTTGGAAAATTTATTGTCAATCTTTTTTAGCATAGGAACAAGATTTTAAAGTAAACCAAGTATTTTCCTTCTTAAGGAAGGATAGACCAAAGTTTCTGTGCTCATAGTGGAGTTCACACGTGTCCTTTATAAAAAAAAATAACATGTAGGCTTAAATTAAATTTAAATTATTTAGAATTACATATATAAAACAATATAAATTATATAAACTAACATCATAAGCATTGGATTACACATTTTCTCAATACTTCCATTCTAAAAGAGTTTAGAGATATTTCATCCTCTCGATGTTCGGTAAATCCTCTTTTACGCTGATTTATATAATGACATGCACAATAAATCAGATATAAGAACTATTATCTAAACTTGAAATTTCAGCTGGGTCACTATGTTGCAAATTACCCATTGTTGCGTAAATCCTCTTTTATGCTGATTTATATAATGACATGCACAATAAATCAGATATAAGAACTATTATTTAAACTTGAAATTTCAGCTGGGTCACTATGTTGCAAATTACCCATTGTTGCGGGAAGAAATTGGTTGCAAAATATGGAGGAGAGGGTTGTGGAATTTTATTAGACGCGAGAGTCGTGGAATATGAAAAAACGCCAACGCTGACGGGCGATTATTGAAGGGTAAGCGTTAGCGACTTAAAGAAAGCGAAAAGACTCGCCACGGAATTACTTGATACATTTATAGATACTTATTTGCGTGGGGGCTGTGATTAAAACCTGTGAATTCTCCTAACCTCAACTCAAGGGATCGGTGACAGAGAAATCGACAAAGCTGCCACAAAACGGAAACGGAGAGGGAGCGGAAGACAACAGTTCCTCTGACGCAGTACAGGTCGATGCTCTTCATTCTTTTCACATTGCATTATCGTATAATTTTTTAAATAGAGAAGTCGAAGAACATGCAGCCTCATGATTTTTTGCCGTGGCATTTCAAATTTAGGTTAGAAAATGGTGTTTGTTTAGTTGGTGACGGCGAGTATTTGAAACTTAGTTTGATGGTGATTCGTGAATATCAGCTTTATCTTTATGTCCATTAACTACTGCGCATTTTTGTTTGTAAGAGTAATTTGTTTGGTTGGTTGGCCAATAAACCAAATTCAGTACTGGATATAACCTAAAACGTGCCTAAGGCACATACTGAGGCAAACAGTGCCAGTAGAACTTATATTCTTCTTCCCAATTACTCTCACCAAAATTCAAATCTTGAATATGATCCATGATTTGAATATTGAAGTGGGGCTTTCAAACTCTCCTAAAAATATATTTGTGATTCCTACCATGTTTAGAGCATCGTTTAAGTTCCACTCCATTTACACTAAGTTACCAAGTTACCAATACATTTGTGATTCATGCCATAGTTACCAAGTTTGCTTGTGTCGGGCTAATAATTAATATGTAAATTTGACGTAATGATTTTTCGCTACATAACATTTAATTTGATTTTGGACATGATGGTTGGATAATCAAGGGGCACTCGGTTAATGGTACGGAGTAGTATATGCGAAAATCAAATCGTCCCTGTACATTTAGTCTAGAAAAGTCAAGTGCGATTGCTAGAATTTCATATTGGCATAAATTACAATTTCCAAAGACAGTCATTAGAGGAAATTTCAACTCAAAATGGGTCTCCTAAAATGAACTAATAAAATAATAGTTAAAATAATAAAATAATATTTATTAATTTTGGAGGAAGAAAATAAAAAAACTATTTTTTTGTTTGTATTTTTGACATATCTCCCTGTATTTTTACTCAAATTTCAATCGGGAGAGCTCGTTGGATATGTCACAAATACAAACAAAAAAAGTAGTTTTTTTATGATACCTATCCCCAAATTTATATTAAAAAAGTGTTTAAGACCTATACGGTATTTCAAATTTAAAGTAATTTTATTGGCTAACACATGATCACATGGAATTTGAATAAAAGTTAAAAGGCCCATTTTGAGTTGAAATTTCCTCTAATGTTTTGTTCGTGCTACTACATTTTTGAGGTGAGAATTCAAGGCACACAAATTGGCGCCTAAACTCCTTATAGGTTTGGTATTATGTCATTCCCTATAAGAGAGACGCTTCCTTCTCTAGGAAATAGCTTAGATTAATATGTTTGGAATATGCCAAGAGGTATATATTTGACACATTGAGATATATAATAAATTATTAATACATAGTTTTAGATTGCATTGAGCCTATGAGCTTGGAAGTACATTACCTAACCTATTGTTCTTATGATGCTACACTGCCAAATTGAAAGCTTATTGGGCCGTGCATAGTTTCATTCCAAAGAAGTTGTACTTTTCACCCTAAGAGCTCGGGCCAAGAGTACAACTAGGCATTCATCTAATAGTTGTTTATTACCACATTCATCTAAATTTAATTTAATAGTTGTATCACTATTTGTGTTAACATAATAGTTATCTAATACTTATCCAATATGACTCGGATTAGAGTTGAACTTAAGCTAATAGTTGTATATAATAGTTAAGTTAGTAGTTAGCCAATATAATCATGATTAAAGTTGAAGTTAAGTTAAGCTAATAGTTATATAACTGTTGGAGTTAAACTAGTAGTTGTATCTAATAGCTAATTTAAGAAGTAATATATTAGAAAGTGTAGTTCAAGTAAAAGTCATTATTGGAGTTGAAGTTAAGCTAATAGTTGTACCTTCAATGGAATTAAGCTCATAGTTTTATCTAATAATTGAATAGTTGAAGTTGGAGTTTAATTCTTCCAACTATAATGAACTATACTTATAAGATGTTAACTAGTTTTTTTTGTCTTTTTTTTTGGAATTGTTAATTATGAATTTTGGGTGACCCCCATAGAATCAATCTTGGCAGTACACTTGTCTCATTCTCGTCCATAGATGAAAAAGCATAGATGGTAGTCCACCCCAAAAATTCTAAGATATATATGCTTATCAGCGTAATAATCCTATTGACGTAACTACAGGATGCAAGAGTTTATTAGGAGTTTGGAGGAGTTTATTATGAGTTCAAAGGGTTTTATTAGGAGTTCGACTCTTACATGAATGCACATTAGCTAGACTCCTAGATGTCAAATGCAATTGGACTTTATCCTTATGTAATTAGAGTTGAACTTAAGCTAATAGTTGTAAAATCACTGCACTTAAGCTAATAGTTGTATCTAATAGTCAAGCTAATAGTTATCTAATATAACTGTGATTAAATTTTAAGTTAACTTAAGCATGTAATAAGAACTATATATTAACCAAATGGCCAACTACAGATGTAGGAGTTTGGAGGAGTTGATTAGGAGTTTGAATAATTTTATTAGGAGTTAGGCTCTTACATGACGCACATTAGCTAGACTCCTAGATTCCAAATGCACTTGGACTAACCCTTAAGTGATTAGAGTTGAAGTTAAACTAATAGTTGTAAAATCATTGCAGTTAAGCTAAATCTAATAATTGAACACGTGAATATTACTTTTAATTTTTACAACTATCACTAAATGCATTTATCACATGTTAATTAAGTTTTTTTTTTAATTATTAATTATTAATTTTGGACGGTGCACATAGAATAAATCGCGATAGTACATTTGTCTCATTCTCGTTTAATCCTGGACGAAGCCCATAGAATCAATCTAGATTTGTCTCATTCTCATCCGTAGATGAAAACCCATTCAATTATCGAACTTGGTAATTATGATTCATGCTTTGACAAAAGACTTTCATTTTGTTTGGCCAGTATAGCATGCCTACACTATAGATAGTGCATGCTCCATTGTTGTTGAGAAAACCTCTTAAAAAAATATTTCGAAAGTTGGCCTTTTTACCCTAAACCTCTTAAAAATTGTTAACACATTTTGGTTACCTTATAAACATGACACGTTTTACCCACTCGAATTGTAGAATTCACTTCTTCTTAATGTAATGATGTTTTTATTCTTAATAGAATACAATGCTATTTTTTTTTATTTGTAAATTTTATTTATATCAATGAACTCCAAGAACATGCTAAATTAAGACTACATTTTACTAAATTAATTAAATTTTATTAATAAATATAAAGACATCATTATTGATATTGCATGTTGTATCATATAGTTCATTGCAACGACATATTTGAAGAATAGTCAACTAAATTACCATGACCTGAAACCATACTGATGTATCTTTGAAGGGATGCTAATGTGTTTGCTATCGTACATGTTTAAAGTAAATAAAAATGGGTCTTTTTTAATGTCTAAACTAGCAACCTTAGCAACATATATTAAAATTGCATCTAGATTAACGTCTAAACTAGTGACTTTAGCCACATATATATAATTTTTATTATTAAAAAATGCAATTACAATTGTGTTAACCACTCTACCCGATATCCAAAACAACCTTTCATGTTCCCAACTTCCCACATCATAAGTAGATGCGTACCCTATAATAACCCATGTTACATCATCCATCATCTAAGATCCTACCTCTAAGAGGTTACATTTACAATAATTCTCACACGTAACTAAATAATTTATTTGCAAATTAAAATTTAACTAAAATATTTTTTTATAATAACTTACACATTAAAATTAAACTAAAATCAAATAGTTTATTTCAAAGGAAAACTTTTATGAGCAGTTATTTTCCAATTTTATTGGCGTTCATATTTGACATAATATTGATAGGTTAAATCTTTCATAGAAAAAAAAGAGAGTATCCTCTCTATATATATTAAAAACCAGCAATAGTGAGTCTTTTCCTTAAGAATGTGAATGTTGACGATGTTACATAGTTTTTGTTTGGGCTTACACATATGTCATTGAAAATATAAAGAAAAAACAAGCAACAAGCATCTCAAGTTTGATATATTACTTATTTTTGGATATGTTCATAAAAGGTCTTAACTTACAAAGGAGGAGAAACTAAAGTGAATTGAGTTGGATGAATCAAGCTTTGTTTACTCACTATAGGGGGTATTTATAGCATGAAGAAATAACATACCATTTTCTAATTATGGGGGAGGTTACTTTTGATCACTACTAGTACTATTGAATGCAATCTATCAAAAGCATATGCTTGGAGTTATTTCCATTGCAAACAACCTCTTACAATCTCAACAAATAAAGAAGAAAGTAATGGAAGAGTAAAAAAAAAAGATCTATTATATACATCACCACAAGCACTCCAACCATGAATAATAATAATAATAATAGGGCCTATACTACTAGAAATAGGGTATTTGGTAAGCCTTGTGACATTTAATTCATAGTAGGGCCCTTCCCTTTGTCTCACCCAATACAATTGATCTAACAATTGAAGGAAGGTTAAGGGATTACTAATCAATAATCTCTCTCCCTCAACCTTTTGATCTCCTTACTAATCAAAAGGAATTACGAAGGCCCCTATTTCTTGGGTTCTTACATACAATGACCCCCTTAGATTCTTTACGAGGAACACAACTCACCTTAGCATGGCAAATTTATGTAAGAATGAAATTGATTTTATAAGTTGAACTTTACAACTCTATCACAACTCTATCGCTAAGTTTCCAAATTCCTTTCACAACAAACCCTTAATAGGCTTTGTAGAGACTAATATTGAGTATATATTAAGTATGTCATGAAACAAGTAAATAACATAGTATAATGAACACAAAATGAGAGAGAAAAACATGAGGATCTCGGTTGACAGTAGGATAGGAAAATGAATGGTTTCTACCAATGGTACAGTTCAAAGAGTGACAGAGCATCAAAAAATTGACGAACAACATAACTTGAGTTACACATCCATCTTCGGTTCCTATATATCTAGTTGGGGTTCTGGTTTCAAAGCCATTAGTGGCATAACACAAAGGCAAGGGAGTTACCTAAATCCTAACCATATCCCTCATTTTTTCTAGCCCTAGCTTAAACAACAATAGAGACAAATTTACTTGCATATAATCTCTGGTTGATTTACTTGAATACCATACATTGAGTTTCTTGAGTTCAAAGTGGTTAGGTCATCAAACCAATAATGGAAAAAAATATGAGTGCAAAAATATGGTTTAATTTACTTACTTACAGGTGAGATATTTTTCATTCACCATCTTTGATGCTTCTTTTCTCTCAAGAAAGTGTTATTTCTTTGTCTCTCAACAAATATCTAAAATTTTATTGAGAGCCATAAGCATGTGAATAAGCAAAGAGACATGTATGGATGTAACAATCCAACCTAGAGAAATCTTTTTGTTCACCCCCTTATTGTTCGCACCAATATTGGACCCTTCCTACCCATTTATTTCATTGTTGATATTTGTCCATCTAACATACCTTTTTGTTCAAGTTCTTTTAACCATATACGGCCAATCTACCTTCAAAGAACTAAGTGTCAGAATTTATGTTTCAAATCACTTGTACCTATGTTCCTTTTATGTATCTCTTTATAATGAGTTGGAGAGCATAGAAGTAACATTCTATTCTATTTTACAGATATCCCATAGTTTTTGTTAATGAACATACTAGAAAGAGTATCAATTGATCCAAGCATAAATATTCCCTTCTTTTGGTTCTAGTCTCACACAGATTAGGTCGAGCATCCATTATGTTCATGTAGGTGGACTAGCTCATGTGTCTATACCCCATTCTTCCTCTTCCTTGGAAAATCCATTCCTATTGATCCATGTGTGATTGAATTTAAGTTTCCCCACCCTTCAATCAAGAAATGTGATTGCACAAGTGAGCGAATCTTTTTTTTCCTCGTCTCCTCTTTCATTTTGCAAATGCCTCACCAACTCACAAAAAGCAAGAAAATTTAATGGTGTTGTGTAAGATGTACTTATTGTAGAGTAGATGATTGTGGGAAGAACATAACTTCTTATGATAGATAAATGATGAATTGTCTCCATATTACCTGCTCTTAGGAAATACTTTTACTTTCATCTCTTTCTCTGAACAAATGATGGAGACGTTGAATGACACAAGTACTTATGGTGGACTCATTTTGTAAATATGGTGGTGTATCTATTGATGTGTTTTATAGGTATCCATCATGCCAACAACCATGATAAAACATTATGATGTGTGAGTTGTAGTAGTAATATGGAGAGTTCCAATACCTTGCAGAAGTAACGTGAACATTAGTCTTAACATCTATTCACTTATCGATATGTTATCTAAGTTTTAAGTGAAACAATTAAAGTTCCTTTTTAATTTCCCCTCACCTCCATATGAGGCCAAATAAGAGGTCGAGCTTGATTGATTGAAAAAACAATGTGTAAGATACAACAGATTGAGAAACAATATTTGTCTTCGTTTTAAATAAAAACTTAATATATAAAGGCTGAAAATCGTTGCAATATGATTCATATAGTCCCTATATCCTTTGGAATGGACTAATAAATTTATAATAATTATTAACTTTTGCAAAATAAAAATTGTGATGAATATTTTATAAAACAATGAAAAATACATATATAAAAAATAATTTGATAAAATAAATATTTTTCCAAAAGAAAAATTAAAATGAAAATAATTTACAAAACAATAAATTTGTGTGATGTTAGAAAAAAAACATATAACTTTTCATGGAAAAAGAAATATATTAAAAAAACTATAATAATTTTTTTTGCAGCCTTGGGGTTAGTGACAAGCCAAATAATTGTAGCAACTTCAATTATCAACCCAAGAGTCCATACAAACATAAGAGGTACCTTATGTTTCTTAAAGTGGGTTTGGGTTTGAATATAAAAGTGCATAATAATTACTAGTAAAGAGCAAGTGAGATTTGAACTCAGGTGGGGAATGTAACATTCATTCCTCACAACCACCCAATGTACTCACATTTAAAAAACTTAGGGGAAATATATATAAGTGCATTATAATTTCTTCTAAGAAGCAAGTGACATTTGAACTTAGGTGGGGAAGGTAACACTCATTCTTCTCAACCACCCAATCTACTGACATTTTACAAAACTATTGGAAAAAAATAAAAGATAAGGACTAGAATTTGGAAGGTGAAAATTTTAAAGCATACAAAGAAGTAAAGGTCAAAAATAAATAAATAAAATTTTGACACAAACAAAACAAAATGGAGTCTTATGGAAGAAAACAAGGAATATTTCCAAGCACTTTAAAAATTTATGTTTCAATGTTACTCCAAATAAAATGAACAATTAGATGGAAAGACATTACTATTTCTATTTCTCTTGGAAAACATAATAATTATATTAGTGATGATTTTGCTAGTGAGCTGGTGATTCCAAGGACAAATATAAGTGGAAGGTTATACCTTTTGAATAAAAAAGAATATGCAATAAGCGATTTACAATGGAACATTGGAGATTATATTGGTGTTTCACAATTTATAGTTAAATCCTTGTGGAGTAGTAACAATGACCTTGTTTTTGGATTACCATGGCTAAAAACATTGGGGACTTTTATCTTAAATGTTGAAAAAAAAATTCTGATATTCCCTTACAAAAAGAAAAAAAACACATTGTCAGACATTCACATGAAGACAAAATTAGAGGTTGCATCATCTGAAGACTTCAAAAAAATATCAAATATGTTATCATAGGAAAATAAGAAATCAATACAAACGATATAGAAGGATTTCAACAAGGCTATTGCTGGTAAAGAAGAAGATATCTATCGTCTAAGAGATCATAATCAGAAAATTACTTCTACAAATCAAGAAGGTGAAGGATAATGCACAATACAATCAAAATCTAGAAGAGGAGAATCAAGATCTTCAGAAGAAACTATTAGACAATACCGAAGAGAATAATCAACTTAAGAAGCATAAACAAGATTTAATCGATCACATTTCTAAGATTAAATATGATGAGAAAGCGCAAGATGAAATGTTAAGGACCCTTAAGAATGATAAGTATTCATTAGAAAAAGAATCAAATACAAATATAGTCTTTGCCACTGTTCCAAAAGAAGCCAATCTAGTAAAAATACAACGTCCAACACATATCAATGCTCAAAAGACAATGCTAGAGAAAGAAAATAACATTGTGAAAATTCCCTATCGACACCCTAACTATATAAACTGGTATCTTCGAAAGTGGGAATTGTTGAAAGATAATGGTACTAATGTAATAACATCTCTAGATGAAAGATCAATAGGGAATCTCAACAATCAACAACAAATCAATTTGGGATGGATTTATCCGTCAACATATCGGCAGTTATGCTCTACACTTAGAAGTTTGTATCGACATGTTTCATCAGCTACAACATCACAAGGAACAATGTGACCACATTATAAGGCTTTGGGGACAAATCCTTTGTAAGAGAGAGACAATGTTACATACCTAAATAGTAACAACAATAAATACATAAATATAACATAATACAATATATTTCTATATATAAATATATATAGAAATAGAAACATAATATTAATAACAACAAACAATAATACTATAATGATATAATATTAATTAGTGAAAAGGTGTAACTCTTTATAAAGAGTTGCATTAGACACCCTTCAAATAATTATATAAATGGGAAAGTCTATCTTGTAAATCATATCTATATTATCAATCTTTATATATATATTCATGGATTATTTGTATTTTAGAAGTGGAAGTTTGATAATTTACAGTAAAATGGCGTTTTACCGTAACATTTATCCTCTTGAAATATTTATTTACCGACTCCTTAGCATTGTAGCATCACTTACATGCAGTATTATTTATTCTCTATTTTCAAAGCATGTCCTATAAGTCAAAACCATACCACACACCCTTCAATATTGTTCCTTCTTATTGTTCATGATTCTCCTATAGTGTTGTCATTTGTTTTTAGAGATGTATGCATACAAAAATTCATTCCTTCCATAAAAATATGCATAACTTGGAAAAACGAATTTTTCTCATCAGATACAACTTTGTAATTATTAACCACTGATTCCATGGGGTTTGCATAAGACTTGTTGTGTTCAAAACTTCAAAATATCTTGGAAAATGATGTTTACTCCCATGCCTACATTGTTTTTTCTTCTTTGCTCTAGGATTTTGTTGGATATTTGGCATTATAAAATTTTATTGGACATTTGTTGCTACTTATATTTATATAGCCTTCTCTTGTAACATATCTACTATGCATGCATGCAAAATTTCACATTCAATCAATTTTATATTGTAATCTTGGTCCATTTGGTCTCAAAAAACTCAAATTAAGTGTATCTAGCATTTCTTTGATGACTTGCAAGAATAATAGATCTACACAACTTGATTCTTGTCAAAGGAAGAATATTGGTTGGTAATCCTAACAATTATGTTTTATCAAGGATGAATTTTTAAATGTTGCATATTCTTGGCATGGAGTGTGACTTCCCAGCAAGTTTCCCTTGAGAGTCATTTCAATAATGAGGTTTTTTGAATGGACATGAATATAATCTCAAAAGCTCTTCAAATCTCGATGATTCATTTTTTATCCATTATACTGTGTCTCTTGATCATAATGAAGTCACCATGTCTCTTGAGAGATGTTTTTCATTTTTGAATGCTCTATTGATGACCATATGACATTAGACTGGTTGTTAACTGACAAACTAAAAAAACAAATTTCAATTGATCACTACATGAAATGCTAAACTAGATGATTCAATGGGAAACTTAAAATGTTGGACTTTCCATTATCCATGTACACTACATTTAATTTTGTTGACAGAATCCATAGTAAGTGAAGTTAACTTCCAATTTCCAAATGGATTATCTTTTTCATGCTTCAATCATGATCCATTCTTGTTTCTTTCATCATCCCCATGCATTAATTACACCCTATCACTTAACTCATGAAACAATTACTCATCCAACTGATTCTTTCTTCCCTCATGAATTCCACTTCATCACCAAGGTTTCTTTTTGCATGCAATTTTCTTCTACCATCTAATTTTTTCTCTCCCCCAAACTTTTAAATTTGACGATATTGCAATGTATTTCTAAAGGTAAAAAATGTAGTAGTGCAAGATGGATGCAATGTTAGACGCAACACTAAATGAAAAACAAGATGCAAAATTGCATGTTATGTCAGATGCAAATGTGGACACAAAAATGGATGTCACACTAAACATGAAATTGGATGCAAAACGAGAGTCAACACTAGACACAACTAGTGACTCAAAACAATATGCAATACTAGGCTGAAAACTAGATGCAACAGTAGCTGCAAAAGCGGAATCCTAACTAGACATAAAATTGGATATTGAAATGAGCATAAAATATGGTGTAGCGATGGACATAAAACCAAGTTTAACACCAGGTGCAAAATAGAAGCAACACTTGGCACAAACAAAAACTTAAAACTAGACAACAAAATTGGATGCAAGATGGGACAAAACATTGGATGTAAAATTAAACGTAACATTGAATGCAATATGGGATGCAACATTGGAAACAAAACTAGATGAAAAATTAGATACAAACATGGACGCAAAACTAGGCACAACACTAGGTGCAACGTTGGGCTCAAACATAGATGTGAAAAAAGGCATCAACTAGGATGCAACACTAGGAGCAAACCTAGATGCAAAATACGACTTAAAACAAGATGAAACATTAGGCACAACCATGGATACAAAAAAATACGTTAAACAAGATGAAAAATTAGATGCAAAAGGGCATGCAACATTATAAGTAAAATTGCATGCAAAACTAGACGCAATATTGGGATGAAAATTGGATGCAAACCTAGATGTTGAATTGGACACATTATTTGATGAAAAACATGGTGCAAAATTAAGTGCAAGGATCAATGAAAAAATAGGAGAAAAATAAGATGTGGACGCATAAAAAGATGCAATAAAAGATGCAAAATTGGTTGCAAATAAGGGTGTAACAAAAGATGAAAAAAATTGGGTGCAAAAATAGATGCAAAAATGAATGTTAAAAAGGAAAGAAAAAAATATGCCATAGATGATGTTTTACAAAATTCCACAATAGGTTAAGGTTTAGCGTTGGATTGTTTAGCAAAATTGGGGAAAAAAATACGCTAAAAATCAGGGATAAATTCAACGCTAAATCCAATTTTTGCTGTAGTGAATCGTCCTTGATTCTTATGATTGACCCAACAAACTATATTTAAATGCATGCAACATGTAAAACATGGAATCTCTAAAATTAGAGTGAACTGACTAACGGGTGCATCCTATACTACTAAGAAAAGAACTAAAATTCTAACTTGGAATGTTGGGAGTAATTATTGTTTTCTAAACATCTATGGTGAAGGATGTGCAGAAAGGTACACTTGTCAATTCATTTTCTATTCCATTGGATACTGATATCTCAATATTCTAAGCATTTGAAAATATTTTGGAATTGATCTCTTAAAGAGAGACTCTTGGTGAAAAATATTAAACAATTAATAAAGTATCAAACAATTTAAATTGTGACCCTCAGGAGTGTGTGAACTTGTGAGGTACAAGAAAAATATATGCAGGGTCAGAGTAACACTATCTTAATCTAATATTCCATGTGGCTGAAATTGAAAACACATGTGACTGAAATTTAAGAAAACATGCGACTAATCTAAGAAAACACACGCGACTAAAATTGCAAAACACGCACGACTAAAATCTAAGAAAATGTGTGACTAAATTAATATAAGAAAACACATGCGACTGAAATTGAACCTAATTTACGAAAGCAGGAAATGGCATGAAAATAAATATAATCTAGGAAAGCATGAAATTGCTTAAAATAAATTTAACTAAGAAAACATAAAATTGCATGAAATAAACTAATCCAAAACAATCAACATTTGACATGTGAGCTGACATAAAATAAACACTGCTAACTGATAATAAATAAATCAAAATCAATATGAAGAAATGAAAATATGTACTCTAAAACTTCAAATCCATTACAAAAGGATCAAATCGAGGACTAACTCTTGAAAAGAGTTAGTCCTTTGAAGAGACTACACATCCACTACTCTCAATTGAAGAGAGAGCACTCTCATTTATACATGAGTTTCTTTGAAAACAAGGTAAATGTAGGTCCACTTTTCTCTCAACCTCTTTTCCATAATTACAAAATTTTTATCCTTTCAAATCCTCACAAATACTCTCATGATATTCCTCTTGGGAATTATCTCCAAATCTTGAAAAGGTGGAGGAAATATTTGATAAGATTTTGAATAATCCTTTTGTTGAAAATCTCCAAATATTCCTACACATTACAAAGCTTACACAATTTTGAGATATAAAAGAAAATATGTCAATTTTCTAATATTTACTCATAATTTCTCTTAAAATAATTAAAAATAAATAATTTGGAAAATAACTAGGTAAACCCATATTTTTTTATGAAAATGGTATAAGGAATGGTTAATGGAGTGATGAATAGGGATGGATGTGAGGAATAGTGAAGGGAAAATGGTATGAAAATGCAACATTTGGGTGATCCAACATGTCCCCCCAACTGGAATTATTTCATGTCCTTGTGCAACCATGCATAAAATTATTGGCTCCTTAACTTTGGCTTTGCATGATTATATTCAACAATAAAGGATCATTTTTAATGCTCCATGAGACCACATTTTTAATGCTCCATGAGATCATGAAGGATCTAGGTTAGTAGGGTATGCTCTCATTTTTTTGGAACACCTCAAAAGGACATTTATTTGATGAACCAAGAAAAAAAATGATAGTATTAAAATCCATAATGGTGGTTCAACATTTCTGCAGCCTACAATTTACATTTAAAAAAAATATAAGCTCAATGATGGTGGGAAACAAAATATCACAATTTGAGTGAGTGTAATTAATGTACCTATCATGCCATGGTTATATACAAATATAAATCCGAATTATAACAAATGTGAATTTCAGCATTTATAAGAACAAATATTGTTGCATAACAAGAATGGAATGTTAAAACTTCCTATATTTATTATTATATTAGTTTCACATGAACACACTTGTTGGAAATATGTGTATAATCAAAATCACCCATATCTATTATTTTTCAATGGTGAATGGAGATCTGAAGGTATAAATACCATGTATTGTTTAAGGGCCAATTGTGATACTTACAATGTATGATCCAACAATTAGACTCCAAGTGTTCCAAAAGGAGGCTCAACATTCCTACAAATATTTGAACTCGAAATATGCTCCAAACCCTCATTCCCTTGAAGAGGTAACATGATCTAATACCAATGATCTATATCTTAAGACTTGAGTCCTGAAAGGATTGAATGTCGAGAGACAAATGGAAAAAATGTGCAAACTACCAAGACATTCATATACAGAACATGGACAAAAACACATAAATGAAAGACACCATGAGCAAACAAGAGAGAGACGAAGAGGAAAGATTCTATTCATATGAATCATTACATGCAATGAGTCAAAGTTTAGGACCTCTTCTTTTCGATTCTAACTCTCTTGGTTTTGACTTTTTTAAGGTGTCTTGTTGACCATGTACATTTTGAATAACAAACTCCATTTATTTCATCTCCATCATGCTCCCATTTACACTAAATAAAATATGGATTTATCACTTTTATATTAGAACATGGAATATATGCCCACCTAATATTCATATAAATATTGCAAACCTTAAAGTGTTTGATTGTGATTCCTTTGTGCATGTCCGAAAGCAGAAAACAAGAAACCTCAACAGAAATTTCAAGAAATGCATATTCATTGGGTATAAGGATGGAGTTAAAGGGTAAAATGTATGTTGGAGTATGGTCACAAGGAAGGAATTTTATTGTAGATATGTAATATTCATAGAATTTGGATGTACTTCATGGATTGAAGACGCTAGGACATAAAATGAACCTAAAAAGAAGGAGATTTAAGTGAATGACAAAAAAAATTAGTTAGGTGGGTGAACTAAATCTAGTGATTAGGTGGAAAAGTAGTCCCCAATCATTGCGATGCCTAGTTAAGAAAAGCAAAAGCCCAAAATATATAGTGCACCTAATTTTCACTTCTCTTGTGCATTATAATCCATTAAAGATGATCCCAACTTTGTAATTAAAGTGATCGACTTGACAAAGAGTAAAATTTGGAAAAGGTACATGGAAGTAGAAATGGAGTACTTGAGAAATAATATGGGATATAGTCACATTACCAAATGGAAGGAAACTTGTTGAGAGTAAGTGGTTATTTTAATAAAAATATGAAGTAGTAGGATAGGTCAAGAAGTACAGTAATTTAATGCTGAAAAGGGGATATTCCCAAGTTGAGGAAGTTTAATTTGGTGAGATAATATGTACTCTTGTTGATTGAACTTATATTAAGGAACTAATGTATTTACATGTTGAATTAGATCTTGGGATAAAATAAATTGATGTAAAAACAACTAACCTTCATATATGTTTCTTTGTGGAGGATTTAGTGGAGGTGGAAGATATTGATATGCTTTAATTTATTTATCACTAGGATTCCTCTTTGATGAATTATTAACAACTTTGGGTTTGTGGGAAGGGATCAATGGAGAGAGATTGTAGAAACACCTTTAAATTTTCAATCATTGTGGCCTTTCTAATCCCTTTTTCTCTACGAGAAATAGGCCATGAGTATTTCTAGAACATTGGCTTCATTTTTTGTAGCATGTCCCAAACCTCGAGTGTACTTTACATCCTTTTGCATCTTGAGGTTGTGAATAGTAACTCCACTACTCATCATCCCTGTTATTATATTATTATTGGTACTACTGGAACCTTAGAATTTACTAATATCATTCTTATCATTTAATATTAGTATTAGTTTTTAGTTTGGACATTAATTTGATGATTTTTTTCACTCGTAAATACATTAATTTAGATAGTTTTCCAAATGTTATGTTGGATGTTTTGATAAATATTCTATAAAAAAATTCTTTGAAACTGCACTGTAAAACATTTATACCATTTGTCACATAATCAACCATTTTTGAGTAATTCATTCCCCAAAACATTTTAGTACAACAATAAATCCATATCTATATATAATGTTGAATCCCTTTTTATGTTCAAAGTACAAGGCTAAATCTATAGATAATGTTAAATCCATATTCTCTATTATCAATCGGTGTACCATTGGAGTTTATATCTATGCCCATGATTTTAGTTTTCATATTCCTTATGGATCTAAAAATTGGTTGAAAAGACTCCCATCTTACAACTCTTTTTTTTTATGAAAGGGTCTAGTGTTAATTGAAGGAAGAGCTACTCCCTATTCGGATTTGTAGTTTTTATTAGTTTTAATTTTTAATTTTTTAACCTAAAGTCATGTTATTTCACCCTCACTAGTTTTTTAAACCTAAATTCATTGTATTTGACCCTTATTATTGGTATTTGAACCTAAATTCATGGTATTTTATTTTGAGAATCATGCCTCAAGTGAGGGGAGGCCCTTTGACCCCCAAGGGAGCGATGCTCCCCTTAATGTGACGATGGAGGTGGTGGAATGGGAAAGCAGAAGGGGAGGAGGGTGGAGGGGAATGGAGGTAGAGATGGAGGAGAATAATTTCATTGGAACACTTGTGCAATTAACACGGAGGATGGAAAAATTTTAAACATATTCAAATCTCTACGGTTGTAGCACATCTCTTAAAACTCTCAAAACATTCGAGGCACGTAGAATTAAATCAACTCTTGAGTTGACGGGTTTACGAGAACACAATCGAGATGACTATTAATCAAAATATTAATATGGCCCGCCACTCTGTAGTACTCGTAGCCATCCTAAATTTTGTAGGAAGAACTGTCAGGAATCTAATCATTTTTCTGAGCATCGTATTTCACCAACTCTCATTTACGGAGCATATACAAAATCCCAGAAAAACCTTAAGGTTGATGTAAATTATGACCCTAATCGCCTCATATTATCAACCCTTTTCCACATACTCATATTTGGTTAAAAAATTTTTGCATTGTTTTCTTTTTCATTGAATACAATGAATTTTTCTTCCATAAAAAATCCATGGTAGTCATCTAGAGGTTGACCCATTGGAGGCATAATTTTCCACTTATCTTGTTCCACATTATAAGCCTCTGCTGAGAGAAACACATTAAATTGGTCGTCTCTTCCCCCCGTAAGGTAGATAAGTTCAGTGGATGAAGATACAGAGCATCCGAAGTTGTGCGTTACCATGGGCATGTTTTCCCCTCGGTGCCATTTGGCAAAGACAAAATCAAAATTGTAGACTCTCTTCAATATTTTCCAGTTTTTTATATTATGTCTGTCGATCAAGAGTAGCTTTCGATTAACACATACACACTTATGAAACAATGGAATTTCAACAGGAAAGTTTGGAATGAAAAGTAGCACTTCCCAGGCGTGCCTCAGAGGGTCAAATACCATGTCTTTCCTATTGGAATTCCATTCTTCTATAAGTGTGTATGTGTTAATTAAAATCTAGTCTTGATCAGTGGACAAAATTCACAAAACTGGAAAATACCGAAGAGAGTCTACATTTTTTATTTCGTCTCTACCAAATGGCTCCGGTGGGCAGACATGCCCAGGGTAAGGTACGGCTTTGCGTGCTCTATATCTTCATCCACTGGACTTATCTACATTGCAGGGGGAAGAGAAGACTAATTTAATGCGTTGCTAAAAGTAGAGGCTTATAATATGGAACACGACAATTGGAAAATTCTGCCTCCAATGGGTCAACCTCTAGACGATTGTCATGGAGTTTTTATGGAAGAAAAATTATTTGTATTGAACAAAAAAGAAAACAGTGCACAAATTTTTTTATCCAGATATGGGTATGTGAAAAAGGGTTGAAAATATGAGGAGTTTAGGGTCATCGTTTCCATCGTCCTTAGTTATTTATGGGCATTTGTATACGCTCTGTAAACAAGAGTTGATGAAATATGATGCCCAAAAAAATGATTGGATTCCTGAGACCATTCTTCCTACAAAACATAGGATGACTACGAGTACTGCAAAGTGGCGGGGGCATGTTATTTTTCCATCCTCTGAGTTAATTGCGCGAGTGTAGAGGCACAATCATTCTCATCTATATTCGCCTTCCTTCCCCTCCACCATCCTCCCCCTTCGCCTTCCCCTTACACCACCTCCACTATCGTATTAAGGGGAGCATCGCTTCCTTGGGAACCAAAGGGTCACCTATCATAGGTGGTTTGATTCTCATAATCGTGTTGCTATTGAGCGATATCCCTTTGGTGCCCAAGGGAATGGTTCTCTCCTTAATGCGACGACGAAGGTGGTGGAAGGGGGAGGCGAGGGGGGGTAAGGGAGGCGGAGATGGGGGAGTGTCCACAACAAATTGGTTCCATATCTTTCATAACAAGAATGGAATTACATATCATTTCCTCATTTGTTGGTGTGGCATTATTATCTGCCTCTGTAACGATGATAGACACAGTGTCGCCGGCGCACTACGCGTTTGGAGACTCATTTCTGTACAGTGGAAACAATAATTATATTGATTCTATTGCTAGAGCGGTTCGTCCTCCTTACGAGATTGATTGCAAACTAGACAATTTTCCAATGGATTAAATATCATGGATTTCATTAGTTAGTTTTTTAGATATCATTGGTTTTTTTTTCACCTGGACCTACTATCAGCTATTGACTAATGGCTATGGGCTATGCTCGATGTATAATTTAGAAATTTTGTAAAGGCGGAAGTTAAGTAATAAGAAAATACACCTTTTTTGACCTCCTGATGAGAGTAATTGTAATTCCTCATCCCCATAAAATAATATATTTTCTAATGCTAAAATGGTGAATGATTATGTTTTTGTTAATTTATTTCCAAGCGATCTTTGCCATTGTGTGTAGAGGAATTGAGATCTTAGGAAAGATGTTTTTGGGGATTTCATAACATTGAATTTTCTACTTAGGGCGCTCATCCCAAGAAGAATATATATATATATATAATTAGTTTTTATAG
The DNA here is from genome assembly GCA_001517045.1 of Pseudotsuga menziesii. Classification (NCBI taxonomy): domain Eukaryota; kingdom Viridiplantae; phylum Streptophyta; class Pinopsida; order Pinales; family Pinaceae; genus Pseudotsuga; species Pseudotsuga menziesii. Next base: position 177,554 of record LPNX010696751.1, on the reverse strand, counting down.
ATTTAGAGTGGGTTGGATCCCAAGGGTTTAGTTATCCCCTATACTTGTAACCATTCTCTAGTTTTTAATGTTAATTAAATGTGCAGTTGGTCTTCACTTATTTTATTTCATCCTGCATGTTGAACCTTTTCTACAAATGTTGGAATCTTTTTTATAGATCAATTTTATCCAGTTCATATGATTTTGTGGATGTATCTTTCCTTGTTTATATGAAGTACTTGTGAACCGAAGTTGTGATTCGACCACGATAGATTTAATTGATTGGGTTTAAGATCTCAATTTCTGTTGTCCTGTTCATGGGACTCCCCTCATCCGATCATCACATGTACCAATAGATCTTAAGAAGAGAGAGAAAGATATAAGTAGGTATATAGATCTAAGTAAAACAAGAGCGATCCATTCAACAACATCCATCTAGAAAATTATTTGAGCTTTAACCTATCTTGTAGGCTTGATATAAGTAAATGCACTGATGTTACATGGAGTGGATTCAGTGGTTATATTGATTGTTGGTCAATCAATAGAGGTGATTGTCATAAATTGTTTTTATTATGATGCTTACGAAAAACAAATTTAATTATGTGTTTCACCATCCTTTAAGAGAATATTTGATTTTAACCTTTGTTAAAGTGGTTGGGGAATGAATCCTATTATATATGTTAATGCACTCCTATAAACTCAACTCAACGTTGGTGGTAGCTCTTTAGGTATATGTTTTGATGTGTTTGTGACCAAGGAGAGGATTGTTAGTGGGTAGGGAATTAGGTGTTAAAACAAAAAGGATGCGGTCGAGGTTTTTCATTTTGACTTACCCCTTTCTGCTCATCCTTCAACGTTAGCTAAATTACTATACCCACTCCTTAGGTAGGTCCTTGTGGTTGATTTTGGCTTTCTTCTACAAGGGAATGAGCGAAGGTAGAATTAGTGTTGGTGAGCTTCATACATCAAAGGAATTGGGTGAACCTGCCACACTATGGAATGGAAATGGAAATAATATGCCATTATTCATAGCCAAGAGAAGCCATCAGCCTTGACCAATAGCGGCCAGCAATAGAAGCATATCCAACAATAATAGTTGTTAAATAATCCTAATATAAAGGCACTCATGAGAATCGAGCTAAGAATCAATGAAATACACTACGTATCCCCTGATGGAGGCTGCATGCATGGTGTTTATCCAAGATTATAAGCATATTCACACGACAAGGACTATCTTTCATGACCTAAAGCCACTCTGAGGTTATGTTTCCCTCATACCATATTATGTTCTTTTCACAGGGTATGTATGAAATTGTCTGAAGGAGAGTACCAAATGCAGACTCATTAAGGGATAATGTTATGTGGTATAGAATGGAATATCACATCCCGTGGAGAATATAGCATATATAATAACATTAATTAAGATACACACAACTATTATAGCTCCAATTGTCACCAGCAACCAGTTCCAAATTGAAGCGTTTCAAAGATTCAATACCTATCTCATGACCTACAAATTGAAGTGTTTCCAAGGGAAAGGATGCCCCTAAAAGAGTGGGCGACATTGTAAGTTTTTTCTAGATAATTTTATCTCTCAACAAAATTCTTATTTGATACATTCTCTAAAGTATATAATTCCAATTTTCTAACGTATGCAAGTCCAATTGTAAAAACATAACATTGTTTTAAAATTTCGAGGGGTTGTAATATCTGAAAGTAGTTTGGAGTCTTTGATGAAAATTAATGCACTTGCCTAATTTCTCCTCTTCTTCGTTCAAACTCCATTTAGAGTCATTTCCACAGTGTGGATTAATTGCTTAGTTTTCACAGTGATCCTTTTTATCTCTCTGATCATTCCCTCTTAATAGACAATTTGTTTGGTACTAGGGTATCCAACATTGGTATTGTTTTCCAACATGGATAATGTAGTTAATTTCTTTATTACCCAAGAGAGGGTTCCCAATTTGTTTACAAGAGCTTATCCATGTATAGTATGACCAACATCCATGATAGGGGTTTTACAGAAGATTTTAGTATCCAACTCAATTTAGGTTTGTACTTTCTTCCCTAGCCTTAAAATGTCCTTTCTACACTTTTTGCAATATGGAAGGGAAAGAAAAATATCTACCACACTTAATGTGAAAAGTGAAATTGTTGAAAGAATATGCATAGTTCAATTTCTTAGCTATGATTCTTTCTTATCCTCTAGTGGAGGTGGTTCCCTAGGAGGGATGAAGCAACTTTCTACTAGGGTATTTTTCTCTAGTCACACCTATTCTCCCCTTCCTTGAGGTTTATCTAGATACTCCTCTATATCTTTAGTTCCCTCCTCATCTCTCTAGTCTATCATGGGATCCAATACTTGTCTACCATGTTGGAAGATGTTGAAACAATGAGTGCACTTACATTAGAGTAAATTTCAACTCAAAATGGGCCTCCTAAAAAGAATTGATAAAATAATAGTTAAAATAATAAAATAATATTTATTAATTTTGGAGGAAGAAAATAAAAAACTACTTTTTGTTTGTATTTTTGACATATCTCCTCGTGGTTTTACTCAAATTTCAATTGGGAGAGCTTGTTGGATGCGGAATTTAATTCCGCATCCAACGAGCTCCCCCGATCAAAATTTGAGTAAAATCACGGGGAGATATGTCAAAAATACAAACAAAAAAAGTAGTTTTTTTATGATACCTATCCCCAAATTTATATTAAAAAAGTGTTTAAGACCTATATGGTATTTCAAATTTAAAGAAATTTCATTGGTTAACACATGATGACATGGAATTTGAATCAAAGCTAAAAGGCCCATTTTGATTTGAAATTTCGTCTGATAAGGATCCTTTCTCCACAAACTCTGTTAACTTGGAAAGAGTCTCCAATAACAAAAGAAGTAATCCAATGGAAACTTTGTTTCCTATACCAAGAAAGACAAATAATTCTGATCGGAGTGACCCAACTAATATCTTGGATGATCACACCTTCTCGGTATTTAGTGAGAGAAATCCACCCATGGATGCTAGTATGTGGGATGCATCATCGTTTGCACAACCACATATTTTTATGGATATTTTACTCTTACGCAACATGATTTTTGTTGATTTTATCTATATATTATAACAGTGGTATTTATATTTTCTGTACGAGATAAATGTAGTCATCAAATTTTTTATCCATGGTAATCTAACCCAAAAGCACATTCATTCTCGATCATTTTTACTCTATTTCTGGATTCACGGCATTTTATTTACACACATGAGTTGTGTTGAAGCGACTTAAAATTATGGGTCTAGAATAATCTTTTATAGCAATCTAGATAGTCCAAGGATTACCTTTGGTTTCAAACCAATTTTTAGCAATTCTCCAGTGTTAATAACTATACAATAACTGTAACTTAAATTCTGAATTAATTTATTATATATTGAATAGATTTTTGGTTTGATAGTGTATTTAATGCCTCTCTTCCTGAATCTGAAATACCACTTACTAACCTAATAAATTTGTTGTATTTAAACTCTATCTTATAGGTATCCTGACACCTTTAATGCATTTTTTCTTACAAAAATATCATAAAGTCAAATACGCCAACTAAGGAGTATATCTATCATGATAGCTATGGATATAAAAAAAATTATTCAACATTTGGCTGTACAAAAACAAATGTATTGCCACATACATATTTGGATAGTCAAAACTATTGAATGGAGAAGCAAAAATCCCTTGTTAGTGATGGTATGACTACCATGTTCAACAATATTTTGGGAAGGGATTTTGAACGTGTGTCATCTATAAATCGGACTTCTAGTAAAACATGGGAACTTGGTTCTTTCCCTTGGAGTAATTTTCCTCATGTTTGTTAAGTTGCAAATATTTGTTGGCTATTTAAAAGCATTCTAGCAGCAAAATGACATTTACTAAGAACTAGTTTCAAAGTGTGAAAATAAGGGTTACGATTTTATGATTTTTGATGAATGGTATATTTTTTTATGGACAACTAGAGATATTTGGAATCAGAGGGTATCAAGGAAATATGTTGAATATTATGACTATTTATGGTCTTTGAGTTTTTCTTCATACTAAAACATCATAAATAGGTATATTATTCAATAACTATCCTGCATACCCTATGCTCCTCAAATCATAATTGGTATTTTTCTCTCCAAAGAGAACTAACTATCAATAAAAACTTATACCCTTAATCCAAAATTATAAAATGGTAACCCATGTTTGAAAACTCTTTTCAAAGAATTTTTTAGTAAAATTTCATTTTTCTACTAGTGTATTTATAAACAGTCAATAAATATTTGTATCTTAACAAACATGGAAAAAATTACTCCAAGGGAAAGAACCAAGTCCCACATTTAAATGTAAGGTGTAGTTTTAGATGAAAAAGGTTCAACATCCATGCTCAAATCACCCTTGAACATGGTAGTCCGACCATCACTAACAAAGAATTGTCCTTTTTCCATTTCAATAATATCATTTTTCTAATCTATGGAAATACATATGTTCCTATAAAACCAAACATTGAATAAATGTTTTCATCTCCACAATTATCACTAGAGATGTACTCGTGATTTGTATCTTCTGACTTTATGACCTTTCCTATAATGAAAGATACAGTAAAGGTGTTAACATACCTATATATTTACATCTAAATTCAACAAATTTCATAGATTAACCAGTGATAGTTCATATTTAGCAATGTAAATATCAACATATGATATTCATGAAAGATAAAATTAAACGAAAAATGTATCGAATATTGACCTTACTATTTCTATACAGAGATAATGTAGAATAATTCATTGGGAGTTGAAGTTACAACTATTGTCTAGCTATTAACACTGGAAAATTTCTAAAAATTGGGGCAAGAAAGGGTTTTAAAATTTAATCATCTAAGATCAATTGTGTTTGTATTTATTCTTCCCGTCATCTTAATAAATGATTATTAGACTATCTTGAATAGTATAAAATATTATTCTAGATCCATAATTTTAAGTGGCATGAACACAACTCTATTGTCTACATAAAATATTATGAAGGAAGAAATAGAGAAAAATAAGTGATTGGGAATGAATGTGGTCATGGATTAGAATACCATGAATAGAAAATTTGATAAGTGCATTTATCTTTTTCAAAATTTTAAACATCACTTTCTAAATATTCAGATAAAAACAATACAAACAAAGTTCCTTAAGAGTAAAATCCGTATAACAATTGTTGACTGTGCACATGATGATTCATCCCATAGACTAGTACCCATTGGGGGACCGCTCTCACTAAACACCGATAAAGTATAATCATCCATGGGATTATTTAGAGGATTGTAAGAACCAAGATTTATATTGCTCGGGATAGGGAGCATGTTAGCTATTATAGAGTCATAGTAAGTCAACAAATTGTTTTGGAGCAAGGAAACTTAATTCCATTCATTATTTTAGTTTCTTAAAACATGGTAGAAAACTATTGGATCCCATGACACATTGTAAACTTAGGAGGGAACTATGGTTCCAAAGGAGTAGTTGGATGAACCTTAATAAAAGAGATTATAGGATCCCAAAAACACAAGAATTGTTTTTCCAACATCTGGTGGATTATAACTCATATAAAATAATTGAGACCACATTTTTAATGCTCCATGAGATCATGAAGGATCTAGGTTAGTAGGGTATGCTCTCATTTTTTTGGAACACCTCAACAGGACATTTATTTGATGAACCAAGAAAAAAAATGATAGTATTAAAATCCATAATGGTCATTCAACATTTCTGCAGCCTACAATTTACATTTTAAAAAAAATATAAGCTCAATGATGGTGGGAAACAAAATATCACAATTTGAGTGAGTGTAATTAATGTACCTATCTTGCCATGGTTATATACAAATATAAATCCGAATTATAACAAATGCGAATTTCAGCATTTATAAGAACAAATATTGTTGCATAACAAGAATGGAATGTTAAAACTTCCTATATTTATTATTATCTTAGTTTCACATGAACACACTTGTAGGAAATATGTGTATAATCAAAATCACCCATATCTATTATTTTTCAATGGTGAATGGAGATATGAAGTTATAAATACCATGTATTGTTTAAGGGCCAATTGTGATACTTACAATTTATGACCCAACAAATAGACTCCAAGTGTTCCAAAAGGAGGCTCAACATTCCTACAAATATTTGAACTCGAACTATGATCCAAACCCTCATTCCCTTGAAGAGGTAACAAATGAAGAGGTAACATGATCTAATACCAATGATCTATATCTTAAGACTTGAGTCCTGAAAGGATTGAATGTCGAGAGACAAATGGAAAAAATGTGCAAACTACCAAGACATTCATATACAGAACATGGACAAAAACACATAAATGAAAGACACCATGAGAAAACAAGAGAGAGTTGAAGAAGAAAGATTCTATTCATATCAATCATTACATGCAATGAGTCAAAGTTTAGGACCTCTTCTTTTCGATTCTAACTCTCTTCGTTTTACCTTTTTTAAGGTGTCTTGTTCACCATGTACATTTTGAATAACAAAATCCATTTATTTCATCTCCATCATGCTCCCATTTACACTAAATAAAATATGGATTTATCACTTTTATACCAGAACATGGAATATATGCCCATCTAAGATTCATATAAATATTGCAAACCTCAAAGTGTTTGATTGTGATTTAGTTTGTGCATGTCCGAAAGGAGAAAACAAGAAACCTCAACATAAATTTCAAGAAATGCATATTCATTGGGTATAAGGATGGAGTTAAAGCGTAAAATCTATGTTGGAGTATGGTCACAAGGAAGGAATTTTATTCTAGATATGCAATATTCATAGAATTTGGATGTACTTCATGGATTGAAGAGGCTAGGACATAAAATGAACCTAAAAAGGAGATTTAAGTGAATGACAAAAAAATTTAGTTAGGTGGGTGAACTAAATCCAGTGATTAGGTGGAAAAGTAGTCCCCAATCATTGTGATGCCTAGTTAAGAAAAGCAAAAGCCCAAAATATATAGTCCACCTAATTTTCACTTCTCTTGTGCATTATAATGAATTAAAGATGATCCAAACTTTGTAATTAAAGTGATCGACTTGACAAAGAGTAAAATTTGGAAAAGGTACATGGAAGTAGAAATGGAGAACTTGAGAAACAATATGGGATATAGTCACATTACCAAATGGAAGGAAACTTGTTGAGAGTAAGTGGTTATTTTAATAAAAATATGAAGTAGTAGGATAGGTCAAGAGGTACAGTGATTTAATGCTGAAAAGGGGATATTCCCAAGTTGAGGAAGTTTAATTTGGTGAGATAATATGTACTCTTGTTGATTGAACTTATATTAAGGAACTAATGTATTTACATGTTGAATTTGATCTTGGGATAAAATAAATTGATGTAAAGACAACTAACCTTCGTATATGCTTCTTTGTTGAGGATTTAGTGGAGGTGGAAGATATTCATATGCTTTAATTTATTTATCACTAGGATTCCTCTTTGATGAATTATTAACAACTTTGGGTTTGTGGGAAGGGATCAATCGAGAGAGATTGTAGAAACACCTTTAAATTTTCAATCATTGTGGGCTTTCTAATCCCTTTTTCTCTATGAGAAATAGGCCATGAGTATTTCTAGAACATTGGCTTCATTTTTTGTAGCATGTCCCAAACCTCGAGTGTACTTTACATCCTTTTGCATATTGAGGTTGTGAATAGTAACTCCAGTACTCATCATCCCTATTATTATATTATTCTTGGTACTACTGGAACCTTAGAATTTATTAATATCATTCTTATTATTTAATATTATTATTAGTTTTTAGTTTGGACATTAATTTGATGATTTTTTTCACTAGTAAATACCTTAATTTAGATAGTTTTTGATAAATATTCTATACAAAATTTCTTAGAAACTGTAGTATAAAACATTTATACCATTTGTCACATAATCAACCATTTTTGAGTAATTCATTCCCCAAAACATTTTAGTACAACAATAAATCCATATCTATATATAATGTTGAATCCCTTTCTATGTTCAAAGTACAAGGCTAAATCGATAGATAATGTTAAATCCATATTCTGTATTATCAATGGGTGTACCATTGGAGTTTATATCTATGCCCATGATTTTAGTTTTCATATTCCTTATGGATATAAAACTTGGTTTAAAAGACTCCCATCTTACAACTCTTTTTTTATGAAAGGGTATAGTGTTAATTGAAAGAAGAGCTACTCCCTATTCCAGGTTTTGTAGTTTTTATTAGTTTTAATATTTAATTTTTAACCTAAAGTCATGTTATTTCACCCTCACTAGTTTTTTAAACCTAAAGTCATTGTATTTGACCCTTATTATTGGTATTTTAACCTAAATTCATGGTATTGTATTTTGAGAATCATGCCTCCAGTGAGTGGAGGCCCTTTGACCCCCAAGGGAGCGACGCTCCCCTTAATTTGACGATGGAGGTGGTGGAATGGGAAGGCAGAAGGGGAGGAGGGTGGAGGGGAATGGAGGTAGAGATAGAGGAGAATAATTTCATTGGAACACTTGTGCAATTAACACGGAGGATGGAAAATTTTTAAACATATTCAAATCTCTATGGTTGTAGCACATCTCTTAAAAATATCAAACATTCGAGGCACGTAGAATTAAATCAACTCTTGAGTTGATGGGTTTAGGAGAACACAATCCAGATGACTATTAAACAAAATATTAATATGGCCCGCCACTCTGTAGTACTCGTAGCCATCCTAAATTTTGTAGGAAGGACTGTCTCAGGAATCTAATCATTTTTCTGAGCATCGTATTTCACCAACTCTCATTTACGGAGCATATACAAAATCCCAGAAAAAACTAAGGTTGATGTAAATTATGACCTTGATCTCCTCATATTATCAACCCTTTTCCACATACTCATATTTGGTTAAAAAAAATTGCATTGTTTTCTTTTTCATTGAATACAATGAATTTTTCTTCCATAAAAAATCCATGGCAGTCGTCTAGAGGTTGACCCATTGGAGACATAATTTTCCACTTATCTTGTTCCACATTATAAGCCTCTGCTGAGAGAAACACATTAAATTGGCCATCTCTTCCCCCCGTAATGTAGATAAGTTCAGTGGATGAAGATACAGAGCATCCGAAGTTGTGCATTACCATGGGCATGTTTTCCCCTCGGTGCCATTTGGAAAAGACAAAATCAAAATTGTAGACTCTCTTCAATATTTTCCAGTTTTTTATATTATGTCTGTCGATCAAGAGTAGCTTCTGATTAACACATACACACTTATGAAACAATGGAATTTCAATAGGAAAGTTTGGAATGGAAAGTAGCACTTCCTAGGCATGCCTCAGAGGGTCAAATACCATGTCTTTCCTATTGGAATTCCATTGTTCTGTAAGTGCGTATGTGTTAATTAAAAGCTAGTCTTGATCGATGGACACAATTCACAAAACTGGAAAATACCGAAGAGAGTCTACATTTTTTATTTCGTCTCTACCAAATGGATCCGAGGTGCAGACATGCCCAGGGTAAGGTACCGCTTCCCGTGCTCTATATCTTCATCCACTGGAATGTTAGAATAATCAACCCATAGTTTACCCACTTAGACATTAATTCATTTATTTTTGTCTTATTTGCCTAGTTCATGAGTCCCACCATGTGCAAGTTGCTAATTGCCTATCCATAGAGGTCAAACTTGCCATCTTTGACTCATGTAGCGCTTGGGAAAGCCTTAGGAATCAAATCTGCTTTATTCCTGGCCTCCTAGGTGCCTATCTTCTTTTTCTGCTTTACTGCCTGCTTTTTCAGTGTTTTAAGGCACATAGGAAAGCTAGACTAGGTGAGGTGAACTAGTTTTTTGTCCTCTTCATCCTCCGCTCTTTTCTCCATGAAAAAGCATGTATGAGATTCCATTCCACCACTCTTTATAATTCCCATGCACCGTTGCCAATTTGTGAGCTCCATGACAGATTTGGGATCAGCTTTTTACACCTATGGGGGATTTGCTTAATTATAGTAAACCTGCTTTATGCTAGATTTGGATGCTTCCTCATGCATTCAATTTCTTATTGTATTTTATTTATTCAGAAGCCTATGATATTACAGGGTTGTCTATTGTACACTCAGTTAATATAATTTTCTGTTAAAGCTCCATATTCAGTCTCCATTGTTAGCAATTTTGCATGATCAATTGATAATTGTTGTGGGTAAAATTAATCTACTGCTCGCCTGAATTTCTACATGGTATCAGAGCCATTTTAGGTTGTTAATCTCCTTCAAAAATTGTTTTGTAGGTTCAACATCAAGACTGGGAGCCTTCTATTGACGGCCGGGACAGATTTTCTAAAGTTATGGATTCACAGAAAACTATCTTGACTCCCTTCAACTATTTTGAATGGAAATCAGAGATGGAGATCTTGTTGAGAGTGAAATGCCTCTATAGTTTGACTATGGCTACAGAAGCAGAGCCCAATGATGCTGCAGAGAAGATCAAATGGCACAATCGAAGAGATGAGGCTTATGGCCTCCTATGTCTCAGTATTTCCCGAGATTTCCTTTTCCATCTTGATGGATTAACATCACCAGATCAAGTATGGGAGAGGATTTCTGATCTTTTTGGAAAGATAGATGAGATGAGGGGACATCAGATCCAAAATGAGCTGATTTCTCTGAGTCCCAGTAGCTTTGAATCCCTACAGCTATATTTCTCCAAGTTCAAAGCACTAGTTTTGCAGCTGAAGCAGTGTGGTATCGAAAAGAAATATGATCAGCTCGTATTGGCCATCCTCTTGAAGCTCTGACCTGACTAATCATTATTTGTTTCGACCTTCTATGCCACAAAACTCACAGCTCAAACCTGGAAGATGCCTAGCCTTGTAGATTTCATGGAATCTCTCACACAAGAACAGGACAAGCTGGTGATGATGGGCACCATCAAACCATCCAAAGACCAAGCATTGGTTGCTGGAGATTCGACGGTGGATTCAAAAACCAAAAAGAAAGATAAAAAGCCACCTGAGCAAAAGAGAGACAAGAAACAGTCTCCAGAGGATCAACAAGGTCCCAAGAAAAATACCTAGAAGAAGAAAAACAAAGGTGAAATGAACAAGTGCTCATACTACAATAAGGGAAATCATACTGAAAGCTCTTGTATGAAAAAGCAGATAGACATGCTAACTCAACGGCTAGAGAAGAATGGAATCTCCCTTCCAGAAAGCTCAAAGAAGAGAGAAGGAGGATCAAGTTCAGATGAGAGAGAGAGAGAGTTCATGCTCTAGTTGCTGGCACATCAAGCTCACCCAATTTTATCATTGATTCTGGAGCTTCAAGACACATGGTTTCGACTAAGGAGGCTTTCTCCTCACTGGACAAGTCGAAAGGACCATCTATTGTATTGGGAGATGACTCTCTCACTGAAAGTATGGGAAAAGGAAGGATAGATCTTGATCATGGTCAGTTCAACAATGTGCTATATGTCCCTAGTCTCGCCTCCAACCTCCTGTCAGTGTACCAGATGACCCACACTGGGTCTCCTAAGAAGGTCATATTCTCCCCTGATGAAGTTGATATCACAGAGATCTGAAGTGGTAGAGTCATTGCAAAAGGAGTTGCAAATCATGCTCAAAAGGTATACATGTTCTCACACTTCCTACCTTACTCAAACCCCTCTACTCTTCTTATCCATGCTAATGAAGCTAGCAAGCTATGGCATGAAAGATTTGGCCATCTAAATTAAAAGTATCTGTCTGATCTTAGTGAGAAACAAATGGTCATAGGGCTGCCCAAGATAAAAAATTTCCAAAGGAGTCTGCCAAGGTTGTATCCTAGGAAAACACCCAGAGCACAAATTTGAGAAAGCTAGTCATGAGAGAACCTCTGCACCCCTCGAGCTGATTCACAGTGATGTTGCTAGCCCATTCTCTCATATGTCCATGCGTTAGGCCAAATATTCATTGACCTTTATTGATGATTTTTCCAGGTATTGTTGGGTTCACTTCATGAAACACAAGTCAGAAGTTTTTGGCCTATTCAAAGTCTATAAGGCTTTGGTTGAAAACGAGTGTGGAAGGAAACTCAAAGCCCTCAGATATGACAATGGTGGTGAGTATGTCAAGTCTAATTTTATTAAATATTGTGCAGATGCAGCATTCTATCCCCTACACACCACAGCAGAATGGTGTTGCGGAGAGGAAGAACAGATCACTGAAGGAGATGGCAACATGCATGATGGAGGCCAAAACTTTGCCACCAAAGTACTGGGCCAAAGCTATCAACTATGCAGCCTATATCCAGAATAGGGTGCCTCATAAACAGCTTGATGGCATGACTCCCTTCGAAGCATGGAGTGGACACAAGCCAGATGTGACCCATTTCAGAATTTTTGGCTCAAAGGCATGGGCCAGGATTCCAACAGAGAAGAGGAAGGCTTTGCAGCCCCAAAGCCAAGAGTGTATTTTTGTGGGATACTTTGAATATTCAAGAGGGTACAAGTTGATAAACTTGAGCACAAACAAATCCTTCATTGAAAGGTGTGTTCAGTTTGAAGAAGAACCCCTTGCAGCAGTGGAAGTTGGTGAAGCCTCTTCACCACCTGAACCTCAAGAAGTAAGTAAAGAGTTTGTTGAACATGCTGATTCTGATTTTTCTGATGGAGATGAGTTTATTGCAGACCCAAACAGCCCCACAAGGCCTAAATGGGAAGCCAAGACACTACATGTAGTAGGAGAGCTAGCTGGGGATCCCAATGACCCAAGGAGGACTAGATCTCAATTTGAGAGTGGTCTGTGCATGAAGGATCCTATGTTTGCTGAAAAATGCTATTTGATGGTGGATTCTGATCCTCAAACATATGAAGAAGCAGCAGGATATCCAAGATGGCAAACAACCATGAAGGAGGAGTTCAACTCACTCTAGAAGAGCAACACATGGGAGCTAGTGGATCTTCCTCCAGGAAGAAAGTTAGTCCAGTGTAAGTGGGTCTATAAGACCAAATTTGCTGTTGATAGTTCACCACTGAAGTACACGGATATATTGGTAGCTAAACACTACTTACAGGTTCATGGCATCGATTACAATGAGACCTTTTCCCCAGTGGCAAAGATGGATTCCATCAGGCTAGCTCTAGCCATTACAGCCTCAAGGCAATGGGAGGTACATCATATGGATGTAAAGTGTGCCTTCCTGAATGGAGATCTCACTGAGTAGATATATATGCAGCAGCCTCAAGGTTTTGATACTAACCCTTCTATTGTGTGTAGGTTGAGAAAGTCATTGTATGGGCTAAAGCAAGCCCCCAAGGCTTGGTATGACAAGATAGATAGCTTCTTGCTATCTCTGAATTTTTTTCGGTGCAAATCAGATCCAAATGTCTATCTGAAGTTATTTAATGGTTCATTAATGATCATTGTGTTATATGTTGATGACCTCCTCATTACAGGAAACTAACAGGTTGAGATTGCTTCCTTAAAAGGAGCTATGAACCAAGCCTTCTCCATGACAGATTTGGGGCTCTTAAGTCAATTTCTGGGGCTTGAGATTGCTCAAACCAAAGCTGGAATCAAGGTGCACCAGTCCAAGTATGCCTTGGATTTGCTGATCAAATTCAGAATGCAATATTGCAAAGCAAGAAAAACTCCTTTCCTTTCAAGAGTGAAGATGGAGGAAGATGATTCCCCACCGATGGTAAACAATACACTGTATAGGCAATTGATTGGATGTTTATTGTATCTGACACATACTCGACCTGATATTTGTTATGCAGTAAGTGTGGCTTCTAGATTCATGGATCAGCCTCATGAGATCCATTGGAAAGCAGCCAAAAGGATCCTTAACTTTGTTCAGGGAACAAGGACACATGGGATCCTCTATAAGGCAAAATCTGATCTTGATTTGATTGGATTTACTGACAGTGATTGCGCAGGTGATAGCACAGACAGAAAGTCCACTTCAGGTTATCTGTTCATGCTTACAGAAGGGCCAATCAGTTGGTCAAGCAAGAAACAAAGTGCCATTGCACTCTCATCTACAGAAGCTGAGTACAGAGGAGTTGTTAATGCAGCAACTCAGTGTTTATGGTTGCAGGGTTTACTTGGAGAGTGTGGTTTCGAACCTGAGTACTCAACTACCATCTACTGTGATAACCAGAGTACCATTCGAATCTGCAAAGATCCAGTTCAGAAGCAGAGAACTAGACACATTGAGATTCACATGCACTACATCAGAGAGCTTGTGCATGATGGCACCACTCATCTACTCTTCTGTTCATCTTCAGAACAAGTAGCTGATATCTTCACCAAAGCATTTTGTGAGAAGACCTTCAGCAATCTCAAATCACTGCTGGGGATCGCTGATCATGCTGTAAAAGCATGAGTGGAGACAAGATTCTACAATTTTGTCTTACAGTCCATGTTTAAGGGAGGATTTTCCCAAGTTGGTTTTGCCTCTTTCCTTGGTTGTATGGACATTGCAGTATGTAAAGGGTGACTAAGCCTTGTTGCTAGGCCCTATATTTTTGATATATTACTCATAAATTCAGGCTTAAGGGGGGGTGTTAGAATAATCAACCCATAGTTTTCCCACTTAGACATTAATTCATTTATTTTTGTCTTATTTTCCTAGTTCATGAGTCCCACCATGTGCAAGTTGCTAATTGCCTATCCATAGAGGTCAAACTTTACATATTTGACTCATGTAGCACTTGGGAAATCCTTAGGAATCAAATCTACTTTATTCCTAGCCTCCTAGGTGCTTATCTGCTTTTTCTGCTTTACTGCCTGCTTTTTCAGTGTTTTAAGGCACATAGGAAAGCTAGACTAGGTGAGGTGAACTAGTTTTTTGTCCTCTTCATCCTCCACTCTTTTCTCCATGCAAAAGCATGTATGAGCTGCCATTCCACCACTCTTTAGCTTGCCCATGTGCCCTTGCCAATTCGTGAGCTCCATGACAGATTTGGGATCAACTTTTTACACCTATGGGGGATTTGCTTAATTATAGTAAGCCTGCTTTATGCTAGATTTGGATGCTTCCTCATGCATTCAATTTCTTATTGTTATCTATTTATTCAGAAAACTATGATATTACAGGGTTGGCTATTGTACACTCAGTTAATATAATTTTGTTGTACAGCTCCATATTCAGTCTCCATTGTTAGCAATTTTGCATGATCAATTGATAATTGTTGTGGGCAAAATTAATCTACTGCTGGCCTGAATTTCTACATGGAATTATCTACATTGCAGGCGGAAGAGAAGACTAATTTAATGCGTTGCTAAAAAAAGAGGCTTATAATATGGAACACGACAATTGGAAAATTCTTCCACCAATGGGTCAACCTCTAGACGATTGTCATGGAGTTTTTATGGAAGAAAAATTATTTGTATTAAGCGAAAAAGAAAATAGTGCACAATGTTTTTTATCTAGATATGGGTATGTGAAAAAGGGTTGAAAATATGAGGAGTTTAGGGTCATTGTTTCCATCGTCCTTAGTTATTTATGGGCATTTGTATACGCTCTGTAAACAAGAGTTGATGAAATATAATTCCCAAAAAAATGATTGGATTCCTCTATGTTAATTGCGTGAGTCTAGAGGCACAATCCTTCTCATCTATATTTTTTTTCCTTCCCCTCAACCATCCTCCCCCTTCGCCTTCCCCTTCCACCACCTCCACTATCGCATTAAGGGGAGCATCGCTTCCTTGGGAACCAAAGGGTCACCTATCACAGGCGGTTTGATTCTCAAAATCATGTCGCTAGTGAGCGATATCCCTTTGGTTCCCAAGGGAATGGTTCTCTCCTTAATGCGACGATGGAGGTGGTGGAAGGGGGAGGCGAAGGAGGAGGGGAAGGGAGGTGGAGATGGGGGAGTCTCCGCAACAAATCGGTTCCATATCTTTCATAACAAGAATGGAATTACATATTATTTCCTCATTTGTTGGTGTGGCATTATTATCTGCCTCTGTAATGATGATAGACACAGTGCCGCCGGCGCACTTCGCATTTGGAGACTCATTTATGTACAGTGGAAACAATAATTATATTGATTCTATTGCTAGAGCGGGTCATCCTCTTTATGAGATTGATTGCAAACTAGAAAATTTTCCAATGGATTAAATATCATGGATTTCATTAGTTAGTTTTTGAGATATCATTGTTTTTTTTTTTTCACCTAGACCGACTATCAGCTATTGACTAATGGCTATGGGCTATGCTCGACGTATAATTTAAAAATGTTGTAAAGGAGGAAGTTAATTAATGAGAAAATACACCTTTTTTGAGCTATTGATGAGAGTAATTGTAATTCCTCATCCCCATAAAATAATATATTTTCTAATGCTAAAATGGCGAATGATTATGTTTTTGTTAATTTATTTCCAAGCGATCTTTGCCACTGTGTGTAGCGGAATTGAGATCTTAGGAAAGATGTTTTTGGGGATTTCATAACATTGAATTTTCTACTTAGGGCGCTCATCCCAAGAAGAATATATATATATATATATATATATAATGATTTTTTATAGATTTAGTGTGGGTTGGATCGCGAGGGTTTAATTATCCCCTATACTTGTAACCATTCTCTAGTTTTTAATGTTAATTAAATGAGTAGTTGGTATTCACTTATTTTATTTCATCCTGCATGTTGAACCTTTTCTACAAATGTTGGAATCCTTTTTATAGATCAATTTTATCCAGTTCATATGATTTTGTGGATGTATCTTTCCTTGTTTATATGAAGTACTTGTGAACCGAAGTTGTGATTCAACCATGATAGATTTAATTGATTGGGTTTAATATCTCAATTTCTGTTGTCATGTTTATAGGACTCCCCTCATCCGATCATCACATGTACCAATAGATCTTAAGAAGAGAGAGAAAGATATAAGTAGGTATATAGATCTAAGGAAAACAAGAGCGATCCATTCAACAACATCCATCTAGAAAATGATTTGAGCTTTAACCTATCTTGTAGGCTTGATATAAGTAAATGCACTGATGTTACATGGAGTGGATTCAGTGGTTATATTCATTGTTGGTCAATCAGTAGAGGTGACTGTCATAAATTGTTTTTATTACGATGCTTACGAAAAACATATTTAATTATGTGTTTCACCATCCTTTAAGAGGATATTTGATTTTAACCTTTGTTAAAGTGGTTGGGGAATGAATCCTATTATATATGTTAATGCACTCCTATAAACTCAACTCAACGTTGGTGGTAGCTCTTTAGGTATATGTTTTCATGTGTTTGTGACCAAGGAGAGGATTGTTAGTGGGTAGGGAATTGGGTGTTAAAACAAAAAGGATGCGGTGGAGGTTTTTCATTTTGACTTACCCCTTTCTACTCATCCTTCAACGTTAGCTAAATTACTATACCCAATCCTTAGGTAGGTCCTTGTGATTGATCTTGGATTTCTTCTACAAGGGAATAAGTGAAGGTAGAATTAGTGTTGGTGAGCTTCATACATCAAAGGAATTGGGTGAACCTACCGCACTATGGAATGGAAATGGAAATAATATGCCATTATTCATAGCCAAGAGAAGCCATTAGCTTTGACCAATAGCGGCCAGCAATAGAAGCATATCCAACAATAAAAGTTGTTAAATAATTCTAATATAAAGGCACTCATGAGAATCGAGGTAAGAATCAATGTAATACACTACGTATCCCCTCATGGAGGCTGCATGCATGGTGTTTATCGAAGATTATAAGCATATTAACAGGACAAGGACTATCTTTCATGACCTAAAGCCACTCTTAGGTTATGTTTCCCTCGTACCATATTATGTTGTTTTCATGGGGTATGTATGAAATTGTTGAAGGAGAGTACCAAATGTAGACTCATTAAGGGATAATGTTATGTGGTATAGAATGGAATATCACATCCCATGGAGAATATAGCATATATAATAACATAAATTAAGATACACACAACTATTACAGCTCCAATTGTCTCCAGCAACCAGTTCCAACAATGACATTCTCATGTTTCTAAGAAAGGTATAACCCCATGAGCACATGTAACCCCACCTCCAGCTGGGATTGCAAAGGATGCCCATTTTCAGTTGGACAAATGTAAAGGTTGTGTAGCCTTCAGAGTGGCGCAGATGCACGAATTCCATGTCATCCCTGGGTAGGAATTCTTGCAGAGAATGAAACTGGTCTAACCAACCTTAATCTCTTTCTTAAATGCCTACTATTTTGAGTTAATAATAATTAAAAGTGTGTGTTTTTTTTTATAGTACGTCGTAGTTTTAAAACTTAAAAAAAATATTTACAGAAATTTACTTGTTAATGTTATAAATATTGTATAAAATATATGATTTTTAGGCATGAAACTTGGAGCGAAACCATTGTTACCCTATTTAGATCCCTTCGCTCAACGGTAGTGCATTGTTGAGGGATACCAACTTCGCCTTTGCACGTGTTGGGATTCTAAATGATATGGAAACCAATTTGTATGTGGAGATTCACTAGCTTTGTCACGAAAACTGTTGCTTGTGGCTAAATCGTGGAATTATTTATAACTATTGATCACATAAATGAGAAATGAGAATATTTTTTTTAATTTAATGATTTATGTGGTGTAGTTAGCTAGGTTAATTTAAAAAAAAAAATTAATATAGTGTTTTAGGTGGTGCAGTTAGGTATGTTATTTTTTTTTAATATCATGTTTTATGTGGTGTAGTTAAGTAGGCTATTTTTTTTTAGATAAATTTTAATATAATGTTTTATGTGGTGTAGTTAAGCAGGTTAATTGTTTTTTTTTAATAACATATTTTTTTGGGGGGTGTAGCTAGGCAGATTAATGTTTTTTTAATTTTTTTTAATATGGTATTTAAAAAAAAAATTAATATAAATTTTTTTCTTACTATAATGTTTTTTTTTGCAGATATCCCTTATGGAAAGGAGAACTTTGGGCATCTTGCAGACATAAAAGACCGAATGGAAGAGGATATTGATGTCCCTGAGGAAATCAAAGCTCTAGAAAATTCCATTTCCGATGAAGAATTTGGTGTGCATGATATTGTTGATCAGTTTAATGTCTTGAAGAAAATGTTAAATTTGACAACTTTTTGATAAGATATATTAGTGTTGTTTTTTACTTTCATACTTTATTTTAGAAATAAAATTTCTATATATATTGTTTTTAATATGTTATTTACAAAAATATGGTATAGTTTTTAGTGAATTTATGTGAATCGTAACATTTTGGAATATAGTATGAAATAGTATCATTTTTATACAAAACGTGTATGAAAATCCATTGAAAATGGTTGTAAATGTCTTTATTTTCTTGAATTTCTTAAAATTTTGTCAATAAAAGTCTTATTTTTCCTATAAAAATGTCTTATTTTAAAGAAAAAATTTCAAAATGTATATGTTTTTCAATATAACTTGCTTCTAAATGTATGTTATTTTGTTAAATGTCTAAAAAACACACACTTGAAAATATAAGGTAAAAATATTTTATGACAAAGATGATTCAAAGGCCCAAAAAAGACCTTCAAATGAAAATGTGTGATACTAGTATCAACCATTTTTTAAATGGAGGTAAAAATAGCTACTAAAATTAACAGATAAATACGAGAGTTGTGTTGAGTTCTCATTTCATAGTTTAAGTGGTTATGATATACTCTAACTGGATAGATAATAATAGAGAACTTCTAAGTTTACATGGTAGGAATAATTACTATTTTCTAACAATGCCCCCTAATTACAATTTATAAACACGCGATCAAACTATTGCTAAATCATAATTCCCCTAACAGATTTCAAAAAACAAAAAATAAATTCATGTTTGTCTATGTCCCATCTTGGCTTATAAAACATCTTCATGTTGATCACCTTCTTTGATGCTATGTGTTGATGTAGGGTCTTCTATACTTTCTACTCCAATCTTTGAAGAGTAAAATTATTTTCTTCTTCTTCATGCTCTAGAATTTAAACTTTGTATATCTCTTCTTATTTTTATTGCTTGGATTTATCATTTTCTTCTTCTTTCATTTAGGATGTGCAAAAGTGTGTTTCCCTTTTTCAATTCCATACTTATATTTGCAAAACTAGTGATCTACAACATCTTCAATGCTACCTTTAACATCTGCAAAATATTTGTTGTATATTTCTTCCTCCAACTCTTAAACCGATTGCATTAATTCTTATTCATCTTCTTATTCATTACTCAAAATTGGTTCATCCTCCACTTCAAAATGTAGGATAACATATTTAGCTTCTTTTGTATTTGCAAGCCGATTGTCAATAATTGCCAAATCCTCTTCAAAATTTGTTTCTACATTTTTAGCTTCAAGTTCATCTTCCTCCACTAATACTACGGTAAATGTATATTTATCTATTTCGACTACAATTAAGTCATCATCCACTTGGTCTTATTTTCAAATAGGTTTATCCTTCCAAAAAAATAAGTAATCAATGAGATGTTTTCATTGTAGCATAGTCATCCAACCTTCATAGGAAATGTGTACAACATCATACTTTGGTTCAGTATCTTTGACCTCTATTATTTATAGGTTATATTAATCATTATAACTACAATCCACTTTTGTTCCTTGATAGTTGGATTCACCAATATCTATATGCTAGATTGTTTTACTTCACTCATAGCTACCAAATATGCTACTACATATTCTGTTCAATTTCATGAACTTCCTCATGCTCTGCTTTTTGTGATATTACAAACCTGCTCCATACTTAGGATAACAAATATTAATAATTTCTAGTTAATTTCCTATGAACTAGCCTAGATAGTTGGCATCCACTTGCACCACTTGGCCAACCAATTCCATATCTACCCGAGGAGTTCCTTTATCTTGAATCTCGATAGATCCTGCCTACTTTATTGACTTCCCATATTAGTAACTATGTCTTCCTTCATATTATGTCTTTATACTTGTTACGGAGAGAAATTCCTATGGATTGGGGTACCACAACAGACAACTTGACTCCAGAAATCAATCTTTTCCAATATGCAAGAGAAATCAAATATCTAACACTAAAGGATCTTGATTCGTACCTTATTCTGGACGGTTGATGTAGATCCCCGTTGAGCTTTCCAACTCCATCTTGAATTGATAAATTACTTCCTCAACAATCAGTAAACAAGACAAGCATTCTATATATATTGGTGTTAGATCTACTCTAGCATATATAATCAACAATGTATAAGCATTTCAAATCATCCATGGATAAAATATTCATTCAAACATACATTATTGGACAAGAAAATATATTTCTATTTCTATTAATACAAAATCAGAGATTACAATGAATACAACCTCTATTGGCACGTCTGCGAATCGGAGAAACTGAATCCCCCACTTGGGCCTCCACCACCTCAATCCTCCATCTCTCGATAGTAAGCTCACAAGCAAAAGGAAAGCTTGGGAAGAACACCAAAGTGCTCCAAGGGACAAAGGGATGCATACTCAAGCATAAGTTCCAGCAACAATGGACTATAGTTTCTTTGCTCTCAATTCTCATCTATTCTTCAATGTATCCAAAGGGTTCCTTATATAGCTCTTCAATGGGGCAATGAATGGTTTAATCTAAGTAATCTCAAGGCATATGGAAGTCCACGAGACAAGTGAGTCAGATCCATGTCAATGAAAACTCCAAAAGAATTTGGATTTTTGCACACATCCTGATGTACGATGGCCGAAATACATCAGGTCATAGGGGTCATACAATGGCTGAAATACATTATAGGTCCATCCCAGAAGTGGAGTGATGAAGAATCCAGTGGAATACCAACGACCCAATTAGCATAGTACAATGATACAACTCTGCATATAACTGCAAATACATATAGCAGTCCCGGATACATAAGAATACAATGGCCATGAATAGGCATGATACAAAATATGACATAAGTGGTCATTGCCACGTACAATATACATAGATCAAAAACTCCATGATGAAGATATACAAAGGATCATGATCTCCATAATGGCTGAAGATATACAATGGATCAAGATCTCCATAATGGCTGGAAATGTCTGACATATACTGGAATCAAGTCACGAGAGTTGAAATCTCATGAACACTAGCACGATCAAAGAGGTAGCATATAAGAGATTCCACCAATCTGGAAGGTCTTCTACACAAACCGCTATGAGTACATGTCCTACTATGTGAATAGAGGTGTCGAGGTCGAACATAGTAGTCCATCGTCTGATTACTAGTAATTGATGTATACCATTAACAGACGCGAGATCACCCACCGATAATGATAATGGGAATCAAGGTACTAGAGTGCAAAGTAACAAGTGTGAATAAATGTGTTGAGGTCAAACACTTGAGAGAATCCATCGATCAGGAGACATTCATGTATTCCCAAAGAACTATTGATGGCGAGAGAACCTTCCACTGATGACTGCAAGTCTCAATGCACTAAAAAATGACTCTAGATTCCAATCCCAGAATAAATGATCTGAAGTCGATGGGATTAAGTCCACTGGAAGGAGGATATTAAGGCATACCCCATCATCCAACACTAGGTACTCAGCAAAGCTATGTAACGTTGAAGGACTTGATCATAAGGTGCACGAACCAATAACTGTACTGGGAATGGCTGACATGCAAAGTCAAGATAACTGAGGAATGGCCGACTCAGGTTTCAACTTATTTCAAACAAGAGCATAACGATGAATGGTGACTAAATATAGGCAGGATAGACTCAATATACAAAAATGGGACATCTTTGCGACACAAGAGGCATCGACAGAGGCTCCATAGGGAGTGGAAGCTTAACCAGTTGGTGGAGAGAAACTTAGATAAACGAGTACAGCTCCTAAAGTCAAACTATAAACCCAACCAACAGATGTGATATACAGTGCTCTGTTCGAAGGCGACATGACTCAACAGCTACCAAAGATAACATCTTTCCTTATCCGACTTTTTGGTTTTTTAATTTTTTTTTTTGGACTTTTTCAAATATTTAAAAATCTTGAAAAAGAATAAAACTTCTTTATAGTTACAGACTAGGAGGAGATGAGTGTCATATGGGAAAACAAACTAGTTCCAAGTATGATGCTCTTTCTAAATGTCATGGCAATACTATACAATGGACTCCCACACCCTAAAGGACAATGTTTCAGCATGGGCACCAAATGAAAATAAGGCGCTAACTAGGGTACCCATGTAAGGTCAAGCTCTACCATTCATATCATGCCACTTCTAAAATGGAAAGAAGGTTCCATGACATGATAGAATGGGTTCGTACCTAAGGTTATAATTAAACGGTCATAAGGTCATGCAAAATGCAAACAGAGGTAACACCTGACCTATATACCAGTTTAAACATCATACCTGAGATCGACACGAATGAGTGAAAACAACGGTCGAAATGGCGCTCAAAAAGGTCTCCTACATCATATATTAGTAAAAAATGGTCCAAAAGAATTAAAAATAGTCCAAACTATAGAAAAGGGGGTAAAATTTTTCTATAAATAGTAAAAAATTCAAAACATTATACAACATTTGAAATTTTTATCCAATTGAGCTCAGAACTTCAACAACGAATTCCAGGAGATCCAACCGGCGGAATCCACTACCGTTTTTTCCAGGTACTTACCCATGCCTTGCTCTTTCATTTTGATGCAAATTTTATCAATTTCCATGGTCAAATTAAGATTCTAGGCCATTCTAAGATGCGCACCATGGCCCACATGGAAATCAAGGATTTTTCCGCATATAGGGCTGGGTATACGCATAAAAGACCTCAAGGTCACATACATACGCGGATGTTTAGCAAACAGTCGTGTATGTGGCCGCTTTCAATGTTTTTTAAGTGTTCTAATGACTCTAACTTGAATTTTATATGCAAGATGGTTCTAGAATGGAGAGAACATGAGCATGGGGATGTAGAAGAGGCAGTAAGGGTAGACCTAATGGCTCAACAAGATTTACATGCATGTGGGATCTACAGGTTTTTGTGTCTTGGTGGCTTAAGGGCCAAACCAAGACTGCTACAGATGTTAGTAGACTACTGGGATCTAGACTCAGAGTCGTTCCAGATAGATGGGATGTCCCTCACCATAGAAGTGGAGGATATATACTTTATTACTAGACTTTCCCGACAAGGGGAAGTGGTGAACCTACGCTCTTGCGGGCCTGGGGGTGGCCTGAATATAGATGAGTACATTGCAGTGTACTAATTTTCAGACATGGAGAAGGTGGGGAGTCAAATCCCAACTAACTCCATACAAGTGCTAGGCCTAAAGGCCATTCTACTGACACTGGGCAGGATAGCAGAGCTAGCTTCACTCCACCAGGCCTCGCGGCCTCTGATGTTCTATGGGGTGGAGTGCATGAGGCCCACAGTTTATGACTGGAGTACAACATTGTTGAGAAACATGAAACAACAGCTCAGTGACTGCAAGATGGGTCGGGTACGAAACTTCAGTTTCAGCAGCATATTGAGCACGTTCTTCTTTGAGCGTGTTCCAAGATTAAGCCCTAGAGTTGACGTTCCTCTACATGGGGTTTGAGATCTCGCCCAATGACATTGGGCAGGTGCGATGCACAGACTGGGTGGAGGTAGGGTGTCCAACCCCTATCCAACTGATTTCTTTCCATGGTGGTGACAATAGATAGTTTCCATCGATGATTACCCCTATGTAGGGATAGATTTTTGGGGAGACCCCGACATGACGCTACCACTAGGATTGGCATACGATGAAATTGGTAATGAATCTCGACCCTCTTTAAAATTTTTGAGTTATTTAAATTTTTTTTGTGTTTTTTTATTGTATGGAATCAAAAGACATGTTTTTGGGTGACAATACATAGTGACATCCTATCATGTGCATGCAAATGTAGGACCACGGTGGCCTGAAGCCTTCCCTCATCATAGATGAAGGGGAAGAGGAGATGAAATTATGGGTGTGGATGCGGAGCGAATGCTCCAAATCATTCATACCAACTTCGTGAGGCTGACACACAAAGTACCCATGGTGCAAGTCAAGGAATTTCCTGAGGCCATGTAGCGCCATGTGGTGGGTGTACCACGAGCATGGGTGTGGCTATTTCGATGGCTAGCTAGAGCTGTGGTGACATTCCATGATCACAACCCCCCTCCTCCTCCACAGGCTTAGATGCCTGCGAGTGATACATTTTCTACTACTGTGTATTTATGTTTTGGTGGCTCGAGAGCCCCATTTTTGTATTATGACACTATGTATTACCACATTTTGGATGTTTATTAAATTTTTTTATGATGATCGATTTATGTATTTACATGTGTAAACATTTATGTTTGTGACGAGCTTATTGTCTATGAAACAAATTCCAATCTAACACATAGTTAGCATATGAGTTAGCAATTTGATTATTAACTCTTGAAACATGTATGTATGTTATATTGTCAAATTGTCATTCTAACAATCTCACATGTAAGAATTTCCGTAATAATGTTGAATCCCTAACATGGTACAAGCCATTAAGCTGTGACAATACTAACTCCGAATCAAAACGTACCTCAAGAGAGAGAACACCATGTGAAATGGCATCCCATAGAAGCTCGATAACGACACTATATTCAACAACATTATTTAAAGATGGTCGTAAACATACGCCTCCTGAAGACAATACCTGACCTGTAGGAGTATAAATCACCCAAGTAGCAGAGGCTGAGTGTTGAGTGTGATGGCTTGCACCATCCGCAAGTCCTATGAAGGTGAAATATTCCATTGACATATGCCAAAAGAAACAAAAACTAATCACAAACCCAACCACCATAAGAAAAGACCTACCTATGCAAAATTGTACAATAATATACAATAGTCAGCCTTGGCTGAAAATCATGCATAGTACTTTTTAAGATAGAGCCCATTTCTAGGCTCCGCCAAGGCCATCCCTTCATAATCTACTAGCTCCTAAGAGCCCTTCTCTAACACCCATTTAACCATGTAAGGACCATGCCACATGGGGTTGAATTTTCCTACCCCCAAGGGTTCTTTAGCTTGATCCCACAAAAGGACCAAATCTCCTTCACTAAACCTCCTTGGACGGATAGATTTATCATACTAGACCTTAACATGATGCTTATTCACCTCTAGAGCCACTAAAGCATATCAACACTGCTCATCAAGTTGCTCTAAATGGACCAAACGATCCTCCAATGGGGAAGTGTCCAGTAAGAGTTCTATGGCTAGCTTCAAAGAATGGATTTCACATTCAAATGGCTATACATACTCCACTTGATGCACAAGATGATATGGAGAAAAACCGGTGGCAGTCTTAACCGCGGTCCTATAATCCCACAAAGCAGGATACAACATAATGTGCCAATTGGTCTTGCTTTGTGCGATGGTTCGTTGGAGAATGGAATTGAGTGATTTATTCACTGCTTCAACCTATCCATTCTCTTGAGGGTAGTAAGAGGAGGAATGCTCTTGCTTTTACCCTAACTTCAAGGCCAACTCTTCCATCATATGATTTTGAAAGTGCCTACCATGGTCAGTGACAAGATCTATCATAATACCAAACCGAGTAATAATCTGGTTGAATACGAAGTGTGTAGCTGTCTCACCATTGGATTTAACTGTAGGCATAGCCTCAACCATTTCGTGAAGTAGTCAACAGCCACTATGATATGATGATTCCCCCCAGCCAAAGCTAGGTTGCAATCCATGAAATCAAGCCCCCACTTAAAGAAGGGACCAGCAGTGATAATGGGATGTAACGGGTCAGGACGTGAGCGCATATTACGTGCAAACACCAGGTAAGGGTGGCACTTCTTGACCATGTTTACACAATCTTTAAAGATCGATGGCTAGAAATAACCCGCTCTCAAGATTTTTTGGGCTGCAGAAAGCCTAGATAAATGACCACCACACACCCCTATGTGGCAATCATTCAACACAAGCTCAACCTCCTCATGAGTTAAACAACGATGTAAAATGGAATCTACCCGACGGTGGTATAATGTGTTATCCACTATGATGTAATTCGTAGATACATGATGTAATCGTCGTCATTTATCCTGTGAGAGGTGAGTAGGGACCTTCAATGTTTGTAAATATATGATAATGTCTCCATACCATGGTTCCAAAGTTGAGATTAAGAAGATGTGATCATCAAAAAACGTATCTTCACAAACCATCTCCTCCTCTTTGCTTGGGAAATCTGATATAAGCTCCGCAAAAATTAACAATTTCTTCGATTTTGCCGAAACAAGCTCAAGATCGAACTCTTGCAAAATAACAATCGACTTATTATACTTTCCCCCAATCATCCTTCTAGTGAGGATGAATTGAAACAGATTGACATGGGATACAACCAAGGTCTGGCGAAGGAGAATATAATGTCTCAATCGTTGAACCGCATGTATGGTAGCTAAGGCAAGCTTCTCAGCATGGGAATAATGGATCTCTATGTCTATAAGGTTTCGGCTCAAATAATATATGACATGCTCTTGGAGCTCCTCATCCTCTTGAACCAAAACCATACCAATCGTCTCCATCGACGCGACCACATAAAGTAGAAAGTCACAGCTATAGTCGGGTGGACTAATCATTGAGGCCAATGCTAAGGCTCGTTTAAGCGCATCAAAGGACTCTTGGGCTCTCTCATCCCAACAAAAGGCAGTGTCCTTCTTCAACAGACGCATAAATCCTCTAGTCAAGTTGGAAAAATTGACAACGAATCTCCGTAAGAAGTTTTCCATGCCTTACAAACATTGAAGATGTCTAATGTTTTTTTGGGGAGACAACTGAAGTATTGCCTCTACCTTTAAAGGGTCAACTCTTATACCCTCCTTAGACATAATGAACCCTAATAAGTGACCAGGCTTCAAACAAACGATGCACTTATGAGGATTTAACCTAACCAAGTAATGGCGGCATCTTTCGAACACTAATCTCAAATGGTAGGAATGACGCACCCTCATGCAAGAGTGAGCAGCAAGGTCATCCAAAAAGACTTCAATAATTGATTTGAGATCATGGAAGATCAAGGTCATAGCCCACTGAAAAGTGGCTCTGTCATTTTTAAGGCCAAAAGGAATCTTCTGATATGCAAAGCTTTCCCAAGGACAAATAAATGCAGTCTTATGTTGGTCTTTAGGTTTAATTTGTATCTGGTTGTATCGAGAAAATCCGTCCATAAAGGAAAATACCTTGCTACCCACACACTCATCCAAGATTTGATCTATAAATGGTGTGGGGAAATTTTCCTTAGGACAGGTATGATTCAAATCACGGAAATTAGTACATATGCAGATTGTTCGTTGCTTCTTATCAACTGGAACGGGGTTTGAAACCCACTCCATCAAGGGAACGAGATAGATAAAACCGACATTTAATAGTTTTTCTATCTCTGACTTAATCGCAAGTGCTTTCCTAGGATTCACTACACGCAAGCATTGTCGAACAGGTTTAGCATTGGGATAATTTTTAATCTCATGCTCAACAATGCGAGGCTCGATACCTGGCATTTCATCATAATACCAAGTAAAGATATCCCAAAATTCTTTAAACAGCTCGGTGTATTTTTAAATCTCAGCATGGGAACATTCTTTCCCAATATAGACATTCTCTATCTTGCCAGGATCGCGAGAGATATTGATAGGAGTGGTAGGAGATATATTTTCCATGTTTGCATCAGCCATCGAACCAGTAGAGCTTAACGGAAGCATGGGACTACCAATTCTCTAACTAAGAATATCCCTATAGTCTTCACACTCTAAACGGTCAAGATTAGGAAGAAAATAAGATCAATGATGCAGCTGTTCTCAAGGTGGCTCAACCCCAGACATAGCCTCAATAATAGCCTCATCAAAAGGAAAAACCCTATCAAGGTAGTCATGTGTGTGAGAAGACTGAACTGCCCATGCAGGAAGTACATATGGGTCCTTCTCCTCTATCCACGAAGAGGATGGACTAGGCTCTGCAACACATGGGAGATTAGCTTGATAATATATCATAGTTGCAGGAAATGGAACATCTTGTCTTGATGGGATCATTTGAAGGACTCGGTGTAGGGAGAATCCAAGGATCTTCCATATAGGTTGTGTGAAAAGACACTGATCTCACAGATGTCGAAGCCTCACCCGAACTAGAACCTATCATAAGGATAGGCACAGGACAACTAAAGCTTCCCATAAGGGATGGATACATGCCCACACCCACACTCCCAGTTGTCGGCTGAGAGTGCTCAAAAATTGGGATGGAAGCTCCTGAAGATGTAGTAACCGACGAATTCTTGAATGATGTTTTATCAATCGTAACTATCTTCCCATTAAACAAAAAGCATACTACTCGAAATAGAGAAGAAGCTACGGCTTGCATACTGTGCATCCAATTCCTACCCAGCAACAAATTGTAGTCAAGGGGCGCATCAACCACCTCAACCTCTATCACGATAGTCTTCCCTCCCAAACAGACTTTAAGAGAAGGAAGAATACCATCCGGTCGAGACGATTTTCCATCGAAAGTAGTCAACATGGTACCGGATTTAGACAACTCAAGGGAACCCAAACCCTTCCAACACGCCAAAGACATCACAGAAGCAGCAACACCTTCGTCAATCATAGTGTGTTTGACGGTCATGTTGAGACATTCTACATGAATCAAGAGAGACGCATAGTAAGGAAAGCGAAGCCGAAGTCCCACGGTTTCAAATTTTATCACGTAGGAAGAATTATCATCGTTCACACCTAGGGCAGAAATAAAATCCTTCCTTTGTGAAGGACAACTTTGAAGTACTTCAAGTGTAGACATCGCACTAGGAGTGTGACCCAAATCCTCGACAACAGAATAGTTTTGGGTAGCTCAGGCATTAGGATTGTGCCCTGAATGCTTAAGGACTCCCTTAGGAATGCGAGGTGCAACTTCAGGTTTATCTACAGGTTTTTCAATATGAAAAGGACTCTCAGGTGGGTTAGGTTCCTTTCTAAGGTCGGGTTGTGATGAACCATAGTCCTTCACATGAGTCACAACCATAGTAGCATGGACCATATTCATGCAACCATGACCACTAGCCTCCGGCGGATCTTGATCACCACTAGACTGATCATGGGTCCTCGAGTTCATGTTTTGATTATGAGGTAAAGGGTTAGTCAGCACAGTTGGGCCCTGTGCTATGAATCTCAAGGCTTCATCAATCTGAGGGCACAAGTGAGTGAGGTGATATTCCTTACACAACTTGCAAGGAAACTTAACCTTACGTTTAGGTTGCTTGTCCCCCCCAGCATTTCGGGAATTCCTGTCATTAGAGTTGGCATTTTCATTTCTATTCCCACCCTTACGATTGTTTTTACCCTTCTTTTTATTCATTTTAGGCTGCTAGTTACCCTTTTGGTCCGACGATTGCACCAAAAGCACACTCACCGTTTGGGTGGGTTGAGATGAAGCCACGGCTTTTCCCGAGAAAAATTGGTTGATAGGTAATTGACTAACTTATTTTACAACCAAATACACAGGTTTGGCACTCATACAACCAACAATTCCATTGGCATGTGGTCCAGGTTTAACCTTAGGGTCAAAACTAGAACGTGGAACATTAGGAATGATCTCATATAACAAATCAGATTGAGCATAAATCAAGTCTAATTCATGTGCCTTAAAAATGGCTTGTTCCTCATTCTAAAATTCGGATGTAGAAACATCCTTCACTATATAAGGTAGTAACGATTTAAGGAACCACTCGAGGAGAAACTTCGGTGGTATGAAGGATTTAATCAACCTCTTTTGTCTACACCACTCTGGGATATGGTTCGAGATATGCGTGGCTTTATCCTGCCAAAATGTCGACAAGAGTTCCATACCAACGTCATAACGCACTGGTAGATGGAAGTGGTTGAGAAAAGTCATAGCTAGGCCATCAAACAAAGTGAATTCCCCTATAGGTAACTCTATATACCATTTTGTGGCAGGTCCTATAAGGGTGTGTTGAAATAGCCTTAAATGGATCGAATCTTCATGTAAGGAATTTGAAGAGCACCATAGGTGAAATGTAGTAACATGTTCACTCGGATCCTCTCCTAGTTTTCCCTCGAATTTGGGTATGTCTGAGGGAAGATTATTAGGGACAACTAGCCAAGCCAATTCATGAGATACAGGATCGTTTGTCAGTCTCAACAAGTCAGGAATATTTAGCATTGTGAGGAAAGGGAGACTAG
The DNA here is from genome assembly GCA_001517045.1 of Pseudotsuga menziesii. Taxonomy (NCBI): domain Eukaryota; kingdom Viridiplantae; phylum Streptophyta; class Pinopsida; order Pinales; family Pinaceae; genus Pseudotsuga; species Pseudotsuga menziesii. The sequence continues at coordinate 146,431 of LPNX010696751.1, read as the reverse complement.
GATGTGCAGGTTGATGTACCGCTCCCTGATAGTTTTGGTTCACATAGGTCTGATTACCATAACCACCATGGCCTTAGCCATAGTGCCCTCCTCCCATTTGACTCGTGTAGGGTGGCATGGAAGCACCATAATGTGGTGTACCCTGACTATGTGGGGCTACAAAGATGCAATTAGGAGAGTAAGCGGGTTGTCGATACTTGTACCCATAAGGTGAATAACCCTGTCCATATTGTGTCCCATAATAAGGTCCATAAGTCATCCCATGAGATGTCCCATGAGACACTCCATAAATAGGAATATATGCTCTAGAAGTAATAATATGACCTCCAGAAGTAGTAATACGACCCCCTTAAACAAGAGGAGGTACTTGAAATTGAGACACAACTATGCGAGTAGCAGCAATACGAACACGACTCATAGCAACATTCTAGCCCGAAGGACCACGTGAATGAGGTGGAGGAATGAAATTCAAAGAAAAAGGAACAGAGGACGAAGGGACATGTGAAATTATGCATGTGGTGTTCCCTATAGTCACTCGTCTTGGATTTGGTATCCTAATAGGATCACTAACACTAGTTCTAGGAGGAATATGTGATGTAGTTTCCACCAGCGGGATGGACGGTGCAATATGACTTGTGCTCCCAAACCTCTCTGCATGGTAAGGAATATGAGTGCCCCCAGGTGTAGTGTTAAGTTTAAACTCCGACTCGACATGAAATGCCAAATCATGTGTGGGAATACTAGACATACCATAACTACCATAACTAGTGCTTGTGGGTTCATCATGAGTCTCCTTTCCCGACATCCAATACCGATGACCTATGAATGGGAAATCATAGCTAGAGTGAGTGGGTCTATCATGTGAAGCATCTAACTCAGAAATTATAGGCATATCAAGTGAAGGATCATAGGTAGGAGTAAACTCTCCATGGTTCACTCGAAGTGGAGAAGAAAGCTCAGGAATGCCATCTTCATGATCTCCCATCATGTGTGAATCAATGTGCAAAGTAGTCTGCCTGGACCGTCTGTTTCTCTCTCCCAAAGGAGGAGGAGATGTAGAAGGCATAATTCCTACTAAACGATGAGAACAACGAGGCGCCACACCTAAATCCACAATGACTCAAAAAATGTAAAAGACTCTCTAATTATGCAAACCCTAAGCAAGCTAGCGTGCACATAGCATACACCAATAAAAACTAAAGCCAAACACAAGCAATCAAGGGTAGGATAAGTGAGCTCCCAAATGAAGTAGGTATGTCTTGCCTACAAGAGGCTTGAGACTCCCATACACAACAGGCAGAGGTTTGTAACCAATTATTGTGGCACTTAGCTTCAATGCGTAAAGTGACTATGTTGTTCGACCCTAACCTGGTCAGGACACCTGCAGAATAACCCCTAGAAAGTACCCCCTCGATATCCTAGGTAAGGAAACTAAGGTCACCTCAATATAATCAATGCTCAAGAAGATAGTTGCAGGTGGGATTGACCATATGGGCAAGGTAGCAAAGCCCGAAACTCTCGAAAGAGCTCCCAGATATGAATATAATCCTGGAAATATCTCCGGTGCTACTCAGTTATGACTAGGGGTCATCCCAATCAATAATTGCTCACACTGCCTCATGCTTAACTCCCTATTGAGAGGAGGATCCTGAGAAACACCAATTATACCAACGAATTTCACACTCTCACTTGGACAGACACATACATGTTGTTGTTTAGTGGTCTTGGAGAATTTACTCACAATGAACTATTCCAAGACCCTAAAACCTAGTCTTGTTCGTGTACCCTATCAAAGAAAATAGTGTAATCCATTTTAATTAAGTGTTGATTTTATTTGGCTTTATTACTCAAAAGAGGTAGATGGTAGTGCAACCAACGGTGTTATGACGCAACATGAAGCAAAATGCACACCTAACAATCAATGCAAATGCATTGTGTCCAATGAAAAATAGGGTATTCTACTATGTGAAATGCAAAATTTTCTTCAAATGATAAGTGCAATCATTCCTATATGAAATCTTGACTAATACTTCAAAGAAAAACCTAGTGCAAGTACCATGCAAAATGCAAAAATGCAATGCATAATGATGCAAATAAGCAAATATTTTTGGGTTTTTTGAAATAAAAATGAGATACTAAAGCAAAAGAATGATTCTAATACCCCCATACTTGGCAAGCATAATCAAACAACACTCACACAAAGTACTAAGGTAAAAGAAATCTAATGCACTAATCCCAAAACAAAAAATCGAAAATGCAATGACAAGAACATTCTTAAAAAAGAAATTTACCCTAAAAAAAATGTCTCTCGTTAGAAACAGAGGTGTATACAGACTCTAGCAGTGTCAAAGGAGACTCAGCAACCATCAAAATTCACCCAGCAACAATCAATCTTCCTCTAGAAGGAAACACTAAGGGCATACGTGACTGTTCGCAGTAAACCCGCGTACGTACGCGGATATATCAGTGAAAACCATGTATATATGCGACTGTGAGTTAAAAACTCATGTACAAGAAGAAAAGTGCATAAAAATAAAGGCAAATGGACAAGCTGAGACAAACTTCACACCAATCAGACACTACCAGGAAAACATGCTCCTAGACCCGACACAGAAATAGAGAAGTAAGAGCAATTCAAAGTCATTGAATGCCAATAGAAACCCCCAAAGGACAACTACTAGGAACTCCCCAGTCGAGTCGCCAATTCTGTTATGGAGAGAAATTCCTATGGCTTGGGGTATGTGTTGGCAGTCAGCAACAACCCTTTCATTTTTCGTTGATATAAAAATGATCAGCTCTCTTTTATGATTTACCTTTTAAAGATTATAAAAGAGTGCCTTCAGAATCTTTGATTCTGAAGGTACTCTCAATTATAGAAGAGTTAAGAGTCATATTAGAAATTTATGAAAACACTTTCATAAAATTGATAAACTAGCAGCTGTCAGTCTCATAAATTTTATATATGATCAATTTTATCATTAATTAATTCATCTGATTATATATGTTGATTTAAGAGATTTAAAAGTATAGTATGCTAATTGGTTTTTAAAGAAGACACATTTTGAATTTGTTTGGAGCTTGGGTATTGATAAGATATTATAAGTTCTTGAAATCCCTAGAACTAAAGGTGATTGATTAATTAAAAATATTTTCATTAAACCTAAGGTTCAGATTTCACATATAACTTAGAATCTTTAATATCATATCATTGCTTTGTAAAAATTGTATATATATAACACAAAATAGTGAGAGTGCAAATAAATGTATATTATTTTGAAATTTTTGTGTGTCATATAAATATAACCATAATAATTTTAGGAGCTTTATATCCTATCAAATCTAGTTTGGGACATAAGTGGTTAGGATTTCATAAAGTATTTAATAAAACTACATGTATATATGGTTTGAGTGTGAATAGGGATCATTAGTTAGTTTCATTTCAAGAACATTAAGGATTATTATTATAACTCTACATCATCATGTTAATAAACATGACTGCCTTCCATGTGTAATCTAGGGTGATTATCAATTGACAGCTTTAATGAAGATACGTGATTCATAGGGCTAATAGACAACACCTATTACAAGGATCACTGCATGAAGATTGAATTCGTATTGGTATGAGGATTTGGTTAACACCTATCGATTTAATTGACAGTTGTGGGTGTAATAATGAAATCGTATCAGTAGAATTTAATTTTATATATGACTGATAACCATTCCCGTTCATGATGTTGTACAAGCTCATCATTCTAGATTTAATGTCATTAATGTTTTGATTTATAATCCCTGAATCGAATGATTTCTGATATGAAGGATTAGTTAGAGTTTGAAATTTCCTTTGCATTCTGCTTTTTGGAGAATTTCAGTTAGTCATGGCTAGTCCATTCATTTATCATAGCAAAAACACTGGTTGTTGTGCTCATCATCTCCAAATTTGGTTAATATGGCCAACATTGGGGTTCTCATCTTTGTCACGTATGAAGCAATTGAGGATTTGACATTTCGCGTAATGTCTTATACTTGGGTGCCTATTCCTTCCATTTTCACGACTTCATTCATTTCAATCCATAACCAAAGTTGTAGCGAGGAAACAATGGCTCCTCTCAGCCGATTTGAAATTTTAGGACCTGAGCTAGTTGAAGCTGATGAGAAAGTTGCTCTGTTATTCGAAAAGATTTGATGGGGTAAGTTTTTCAGATGTTTTAGTGGCCATAACGTGGAGGTTACTTAACAATTTGCTTTGAGTTTTAAATAAAATGTAGCGCAGATTGGGGATTTCAAGTTTATAATTGATGAAGATAAGATTGCAGAAGCTACAAAGCTTCCTCAAACTGGAGAGCGATGGTTTAAAGGAGGAAAAGTGGACAAGAAGAAATGTCAATCCTTACTGTTGCCCTTACTAGCCAATGCAATGTTGAAGATTGGGGTTTCGGTTAAATTTTTAAAGCCAGAATGGTGAGCATTTTATGAAATCCTAGTCAGGTATGTATCGTGTGCTGGCCGATTCTCTCATCTACATTATTATCATCTGTGACTACTGTTAGCATCGAAAGGTTTTAAACTTAATCTTGCATTTTACCTATTGCAAAGTCTGAAGAAAATGGCACATTCGGTACAAACTACCATAGGTAATCCTGATAGGAGTTTGTTCCATCATGGTCTAATTAAAATTTTAATCCAGCATCAGCTATCTCTTAGCTGTAAATCATGGGATGAGTTTTTGTTTGGATGTGAATTAGGGCCAACACAGTATTGGCCAAACCCTCCCCCTAAAACTCGTAGGAAGCGTAAGGCTCCTGTAAAATCTGAAGTTGATAATGTTCATAAGGCTGAGACAAGGGATAAAGAGCTTCAGGAAGCAAATCCACCTATAGGTACTTGTATTAGTAATGATGGAACTATGAATGTAGCTCCTTGTTACACTGAGACAACCATGGGCCAATCCCTATCTGACAAGTGCTTTAGTACACCTACAAAGGTGAAGGGCAGATTGGCCAAAAATGAAGATGTTGATGCTGTTAACTATGAAAACCCCTCTGAGTTATGTACTCCTCGAAAACATGGTGATGAGTCCATGTGAAAACTTGAACAATTAGCGCAGGTGTGTTGTGACAAAGGGGGTTTTGAACCAAAAGGTATTGTGTTTGTTTGTACAAGAAGAATCACTAGAAGTATGAATACTACACCTACAGCCTCTATTCCTGCGGCCACTCAACAGAGTACTCAGCCAGTGATTGTCTATCTTGAGGATGATGTTCCATCATTGGTTCCTGAAAACACGCATATGGATGAACCTATTCTCATAGAGAATAATCGTGAAAAATTGTTGGCTAATGACATTACAGAGTCAGGTAAGTTTGAAAATGCTCCATCGCGCATGGATGCTTGTGGTTCGGGCCTTGAGCCATCTTTTATGAGATTTCCATCACCAGATCAAGATATAGATAATCTTGATTCTTCTCAAGCAGATGATTCATGTCATGATAAGGAGGAAGAAACTCTCCAACAGGTTCTTGACAGGGTATATGAAACCAAAATCGCAGAATTGAAAAATGAACTAAAAAAATGTCAAGCAAACGTAGCCTTGAAAGATGAGGAAAATAAGACATTCAAGGCAGAGTTACTAAACTGGATTAATACATGGAAAGACATGAACATCAAGAAGAATCAATACAAGAAAGAAAAAAATTCAATGATAGACACAAACCAGCACTTGCTTGAGCAAGTAGATTGACAGAAGCTAGTAATCATCAGGCTCAAAGCCAAACTTTCTGAGGCCAGAAGAGTGATCAATTTACAAAGTAAAACCTGATGTTGTTTCTATTTTTAGCTATATGATTTATCTTTCTATCGACAGGTAATAAAATATTTTTAAGAGCATACCTGCAAAATCGTAGATTTTGTAGGCATGCGTATAATTTATTGGTTTTATTGTTATTTCTGTTGAAACTGGTTTTAATAAGATTCTTATATTTGTTGAACAGGTGTACATGGTGTTACCACCTAAGTTGTACTTAGTGGTTTTTTATCAAGTGAGCCTGGTGAACCGGACAGGGTTAACTTGTTCGGACTTCAAAAGACATGTGGAAGTACTTCTGGGAAGTGCTTGTTGTACCATATCACATGTTCATACCCCATGGGGGAATTGTAATAAATGTTCTAGCATGATAGTGTCTTTAAAAGACTCGGTCTCTTAGACTTTATTTTTCAATGCGATCAGCCTAGGGTGTTTTTTCCCTTGGTTATTATTGGTTGTTGAACAAACGACTAATAATTTCTGAGTTTTTCACTCCATACCTCCAAAGTTGGGGTGGTCGGCTTGACATTTAGGCATATTGAGGTTATTAGAGTCTATGTGTCAATGTATAAGCATGCTAGACATCATAGTTGAGTCATATGAACATGTCTAAGTCCCCCTAGTTTTTTTCAATTTTTCATTTATTTAAATTTTTCAGTGTTTTTTATTAAAATTTAATTTTTCCAAAAACATTAGGCTATTTTTTAATAGTTTAATTGAAAAAATTGATTTTGCAAGAAAAGTGGGCCAAATAATTGGTTTCAGTCATGTAGGTGCTCATTTTCAAGATAAGAGCACCATGTAAACCCATGGACCCACTATTTCCTAAGTTTTGAGTGATATTCCATCACTTAGGTCAGAAATCCCCAAAAATCAATTATTGATTATTTTAATTAATAAATTGATGAATAATGGAGCAAATACAAAATCATAAATCAGTGGATTCTCAGCCGATTTGATTGAAATCAGTCAGATCTGAAGCAGATTGATTGGATCTGACAAATCCTTGACTGAAGGAGGTGATCAAATCAGATCCAGAGTTGATCTTTAGCTGTCTTCATGGGGAATTGTGCCCTCTCTCTCTCCTCCACACATGTGGACTCTCCTGGATGCTCTGTGGATTGATGCGCCGGTGTATGGGTTGATGTGTCAGCTCAATCAAGCCCTCGGTTGACAAGTAGGCTCAGTTTAGCTTCAGTTCTGCATTGATGAACTCTCCATCAGTTGATTTCATCTAATTCCATGAGGAATTGCGCCCCCCCTAGGCTAGATGGCCTATATTTTATATATATCCAGGCACAGCCTCCTCTTCCAAGATAGTTAGAATTGGGATTGAGGTGCTGCTACTATTGTACTATTGTTATTCTTCATTTGAAATAAAGAAAAGCTTTGGACGAAAGACGGTGTTGTGCCATTGCATGTGTGGATGATTATTGCCATTATTTTACTGAGGTAACCTATATCTGTGTTCAATTTTTGCTAATTGCTTGTAGATCCGTTGTTAAGATTGATAATAAGCTTATTACAATCTTGATAGGAAAGGTGTTTTTCAATAAGTTTATTGACCATCTCTTTCCTTTGATGCATGTTTAGAGATCTAGATGTTAGCATGTCCTATAAGCTTATATGCATGTAATCTTGAATCTCTGTGTATGCACTAATCGGATCTCACAAGTTTCTTGGCAAGTTATTTGATTTCAGCTGAGCTGCAGGTTCCTACATTGGAGAGGATGCTTATATATTTTGCTTCTTCACTCTCTTCAAAACCTTCCAAAGGCACAGTCCCTCGACATTCCACCTGAAAGCTCCACTGTGGATCATCAAGGAAACCAGCATTTCTCTCCTCCTCTTCCTCCCTCGAAATCAACATTTTTACCCGGTTACTTTGTTCATAGCTTTTATTTTGCTTAGATATATCATATTAAAAGTAATTCCAACATATATATATCTTATCCAAGACCATATTCTAGATCTTGCAGTTAAAAAGTTTCATAAGCATTCTAGATCTAGCTTTAGGGAAATCGTCCTTTTTGCATGGAAATTTAAAGAAAACTTGCAGCTCGCATGCATTAGATTTATATTTGATGTTATAAAATATAAATCCAGAAATCAGTGCATATTTCATTGGCTGCACAAACAGCAAGCCAAGATCCCAAGGAAAGCTTGCTTTCCTTGGTTCCTTTTTCACTTGTTTAGCTAGTTTTAACTTCATATTTTTTTGAGTTAAGGTAGGCTGATCCAAAGGTACTCTTAAAGTGATTTTTGGAATATTTTATTCTAACATTCTTGCTGGTTTTTATCAGGTGTAACAGAAAATAAAGGAAGCTTCTGTTCGGAAGTGTCCTCAGGAGCGTTCAAATCCCCCCAGGGGTCTCCCATTTGACTAAAACTTTTGATTTTTGCACCTTGTAATCTCTTGATATCAATCCATATAAGGATCAAGAGGAATTATATCAGTTTTATGATATTGTAACCACTTTTAATAAAATTATTTTTGAATAGGCTCTTTCGATCCCATTCCCCATCCCCCCTGGGGGGATTTGCGTTGGTGTCCTTTTTGTTTCTTTTTGATCATTTGTGTTCAAAATAGCATTGATATAATATTCAGGGTAGTATAATTTCCTTTATTATTAATTTCATATTCCATACTTTATATTTCAAAGTAATCTTAATACCTACACCACGACTTCCCGATTGACCCAAAAGGGGAAAGAGATTCGTGGTAGGACTAATTCGAAAACTAGAATCATGTATCTGTTTTATTTTGATCATTTTTTTTCATCTATTATAAAATTAACCCCTCCTTGATTCCCTGATTTAGATCCACTTGGATCGAAAGAGGTTCCTGGAGGGTTTTCTTTTAAACAAGAACACCCAGTTTAAAACTTACTAAAATTGACAAGACTCCAGTGTGTATGCTCTACACTTGGTTGTGGTTCATCCGATCAGTCAAGATGTATCAAAATCACTTGAGTGACTAGTATAATTAGGACTCACTCTCCCAAATTAACAAACCAACAGGTGGAAATCCAACACCTAGATCGAACCATCACGGTGGAAAAATACCCAAAGGAAGTGGGAACTTTTGAAAAGTGACCTCGGGGCGCCGATCTCTGTCACACCCTAACGGGTGCGTTATGAAAAATATCCCTAGAGACTCCATTTTAGCCCACATATTCCTTGCGGGTAGCCGTGAAGGTTTAGTTTTGGACATACTCCAAGTACTCTAGGGTATATCTGGAGTCCCCCCTTTGCCTAATTTTAATCAACTCACACTTCAATTTTAACTTAAAACATACCAAGAGGCAATCGCAAAACACTCACTCTAAGAACATGCAAGTACATTGTTTCTATTTTTTGACTCCATTCTAAGGCACTGGTTATTTTCTTGCTTTATATATATATTGTGTCTCAACATTGTGCTTTCATGTGTTCATCTTTTGTATCTTGCCATATTTGATCATCTATAGTTAAATTGCAAAATCCTAAGTAACTCATTCAGTTTAACATCAAAACACTAAGTAATTATCCTTAGTAACTTAATAGGGCCTACCCCCCTTGGCTTCATTAGGAGTTGAGCCTAAACGGAGGACTCAAGAACAAGGTGACAGCCTTGATTTGAGACTTTCCCCCAAGGACACACCGAGTGGCTTGAATATTTCTGCCACATGACCCAGGTAAGTGAAAGGCGGCAACACATGGTATCACTATCCTCTGCAGATATAGGACGTTTCAGAGCACAGTTGGCAAACGTTGATGCTTCTTGAAGACTGGAATTTCAAAACAGCCACAAATATGTCAGTTCCCTTAAATCAGGAGATGATACAGGCTAGTTTTTTTATTGACTATTTTTATCCTATAGTAATATTTGCGACAGGTGTCTTTTGAAGAGATTCGATGCACTTTCATAGGAATAGACCTCTTATGGTATTGAATACAACATTTATGAAAAAACTGAATTCAAAGACTCATGAGGTTATATATAAACTATTAATTTTTATGTAAGGGGGATGGAGTGATGGAAGAAAAACATCATTGAAATATTATTTCAGTACTAGTTTTATTCCTTACTGAGGTTTTATCTTCGGAGGTGGAATATGACTGGAAATTCTCAAAATGGTATCGTTGATCGGTATTATTTTGGATACTTTTATTATATATTTCAATATATAATCTTCTTCTTATACAATTGATGCAGTATACTTGGTTATGCTTGTATTCATTATTTGATATTACACTTTGTCAGCACAATATTGTATTTGAATCAGTATGTTATTATAATTGAATTATTCAGTGTTTTTATCGAAAATTCCAGATATAATGATATACATATTTATGTTTGTTTTGATCTCATTTGTATTTTTGCAATGATTTCATTATGGACATTATCTTCTATTCAAATATTTAATGTTGTTTATTAGTTGTTAATTAGTTAAACGTTTCAGAAAAATTTGAAGTAATTCCTTATTTCAATTTCTCTGTCAAGGTAACTTATAGAAGAATGATTTAGTGTGGATGGTTTAAATATTTTCATTTAAATCTTACTCATTTATCTTTCTGTTCATTATTATATTAATTGATAATTAATATAATATTCAAACTACTCTCAGCTGGGATAGGATAGTTTAGTTAGTGTTATTTTAGTATAGTTTACATTTAACGGTTGTTAAATAGAATTTGGGTAATTTTAGAATAATTATAATAGTCTTTTAAAATTTAGAATATTAAATATGAAATCCTCAAAAATCAAAGACTTTCATTAAGAAAGCAATTCTAGAATAAATTAGGTAGTAGTAAACTAATTTTATGGTTTATTTAGATAGAAACAAGATTAGGATAAACTTTTACTGAATTTTAGTTTCTCCTTAAGAGAAAAATTCAGTTGGTAGCAGGACCATAACCTGCGATGTTTTGTCATCCCAAACACACCAGGAGCTGCTTTAAGATGCTTGTGTGGGATTAATCTCCTTAGTTGGCCTAGGTCAGAAAATTAGGCCAATAGTACCACAATAGACAACTTGACTCCAGAAATCAATCTTTTCCAATATGCAAGAGAAATCAAATATCTAACACTAAAGGATCTCGATTCGTACCTTATTCCGAACGGTTGATGTAGATCCCCGTTGAGATTTCCAACTCTAGCTTGAATTGATAAATTACTTCCTCAACAATCAGTAAACAAGAAAAGCATTCTATATATATTGGTGTTAGATCTACTCTAGCATATATAATCAACAACATATAAGCATTTGAAATCATCCATGGATAAAATATTCATTCAAACATACATTATTGGATAGGAAAAGATATTTCTATTTATATAAAATCAGATATTATAATGAATACAACCTCTGTCAGCACGTCTACGAATCAGAGAAACTAAATCCCCCACTTGGGCCTCTACCACCTCAATCCTCCATCTCTCGATAGCAAGCTCACAAGAAAAAGGAAAGCTTGGGAAGAACACCAAAGTGCTCCAAGGGACAAAGGGATGCAGACTCAAGCATAAGTTCCAGCAACAATGGACTATAGCTTCTTTGCTCTCAATTCTCATCTATTCTTCAATGTATCCAAAGGGTTCCTTATATAGCTCTTCAATGGGGCAATGAAGGGTTGAATCTGAGTGATATCAAGGCATATGGAAGGTCAGAAGACAAGTGAGTCAAATCCATGTCAAGGAAAACTCCAAAATAATTTGTCCTTTTTCACACATCCCAATGTACGCGGTTTTAGGGGTCAAACCCGTGTATATACGCAAGAAAGGGTTTAAAAGTTGCGTATAGCAATTTAAGCATGTTTTTAGGGACGATCTTGGAAACATCAAAGGTATAAAAAAGGTCAACGGGGTCCAAAAAGTCTGCAAAGGGACAAGGGAAGGCCATACAAGTGTGATTCACCAGGTGTGGTAAAATCAGCTATAACAATACTTCTTTATTCTGTCTTTTCAATGGATAAGGTAAAGCTAGTAAACTAGGAAACTGTTATCTTTTGTATACAACCCATCCTTCATGAGTTTCTCTCTAGATTTGACAATTAGCGTGTCTTTCGATCACTCATGACAACTTACTCATGATTTATCCAATTCATGAGCTCCTTGACTAATTTGGAAAGTGATTTATTCACGTATGGGGGTTTATCATATTTTGTTAAGTATGTTTTATGAGCTAACATGACTTATTTCCTAGAAAATATATTTTTTTTAGAAGGATGTATTACTATTTTAATAATCATTAATTAATTTCATCAATAATACATGGAAATATATTGGATCATTATCTATTTCTCTTGTATTCAGTCTCATTATCCTTCTCTCTATTTTCCTTATGCGTGCTTTTGAGAATAATATTTTTAGCTACATCTACATCATGTGTTTATTTTTAGCATCAAGTCCCGACTTCACTCATAATACCAAAGTTTCTATTTCTACATGGTATCAAAGCACAAGGGTGCTCAACCTATCGATCTCTACATAATATCATAACACAAGGTTACTCAATCTATCAAAGCACAAGGTTGTGCAATCTATCAAAGTTCTACATGATATTAGAGATTTAAGATCTACATAATATCAAAGGTTTTATATTTTAAAGTTCTATGGAGTTGAGGGGATCTCAGTTCTCTACATTAGAGCACAACTAGTTTCCTATCCCTTTCTAAAGAAGAGCTTGAATTGAGCTTACAAGATTTTGTCCTAGTTTATAAAGTGAATGTTGCAGAGAGTATCTTCTTGAGTGCATAAAATTCTTAGCATGTATTCGTCTTAAGCTATGATCCTAACTTCATTCAACTAACATGAATGGAAATCCAAAATTTGCATTTTGTTACATAGTAAGGGACTATATCTTGGATAGTTTTAGTGGCTATATATAGCCCATGGTCTATACTAAGGAGGTTACAAAGATTTAGTAGGCTATTCTCTTATATGGAAATGGTTTTTCCAGCTAAAATATATTTTCCCAATATTGTTTAGAAAAAAAATAAATCCAAAATGAATATCCTCATGTATATCAATGAGGATAATGAAAAAAAACTATTTTATCCCCAGCAAAATATCCCTCAAATATCTCTTTTCCCCCAATTTCTAGAGAAAATATCATGAAATCAGTAATTCGTCCCCAATTTTTAGTAGTGGAGGCTCCTAAGGTTAATTTATCCCTCCAATTTCCTTGTAATTTAGGCATATGGTTGTGTTTCCTTGTATATTTAGTCAATTTCATGTGATACCTTCTTTGATCCCTTGATTTCCAATATTGGAGTGAAAATCAAGGGCTATTTTGTTCTATATAAAGGCTATAGTGATTCATGGTTCACCCACATTAGATTGCGCTTGCTTGGTGAAGGTTCAAGTTGATCTGATTCCACTTTTCATTCTTAGTTTTTTTGACATTTTAATCTTCACATAACATCTCCATTGTCAAAATATTAGGTCTTGAAGGGGAATCTCGTACATGGAAATTATCAAAGAATATATACTTGCATCACGCTTTTTATCTAGTAATAAACATGGTTTTTTTTTCATAATTTTTATTCTTTTTATCCATAGTTGCAATAGATTATTATATTGTAAATTTACCTTTTATCATTCTTTTTATCATGGATTCTTTTTTAGCCTCGTTGAATTCTAGGGAACTCTTGATTGTTACGGCTCATTCAATGTTATTAGGGTTTTAATCTATCCTAGGAGTATTCATTCAGTGAAAGTGTTATAGATCTCAAAAAATATGTTTTTTTATGCCATGTCATGTTCAAAATATCAACTAACATTTATATATTGTTAATGGATACTACTCTTAATGGAGAGACGCCACATGGTTTTTATATATTCAAACTGAATTTGACCTAGTTGTTTAAAATGTGATTTATGATGATCTTTCTCTCCAATTATTATTGGATCTAAGGCATTAATGAGAGTGCATATGTTCATATTTTATGCTTGTTAGTGTTGATGTTTGGGATGTTTGTAATATAAATGAATGCACATCAATTATAATGGTGAGGCTATAGTGTAAAGGTCATTATTTTGGTTATCTTCTTGTAGAGTTGTCCAAAGCTTACTGGTAAATTCTTTTATTTGTGACCTAAATTTGTTGGGTTTGGTAATTTTTTTACGATATTTTGTTTTTTGTAAGGGTCATTTGGAAGTATAATTTTTTTGGTTATTTTTTTATGTTTAATTGCTATCATCATCTAGAAATAGATAGACTAGCTATGTATGATAAATAGCTGATTTCATTTGAACTCAATACTTAATTTCCATCATGATTTTATATAATATGTACGGGGATTATTTGACTTGAGATGTAGACATTATGTTATTTTATATATGATAGTATTTTGCATTCAATGAGAATGATAAAAAAAAATTACCAAATTTTGCATGCCTTAAAATATTTCAAGGACATGGATACAAACACCTCCTTAGTTTATCTCAGAAAAAATAGTCTCTAACAGAGTAGTTCTAATAATATGCATGATGACGCATTAATGTGATTTCTATTATTGTTAGTGTGTGTTCTTATTTCTAATTACCATTGCAAGTTTCTAACTACCTATAAAAATTCTAAATCAAATTACATAATTCATATTTTGATTGTCAAAAGGAAAAAATGGAATTTGTATCTATAAATAGATAAGCATGTTATTTTTTTCTTAGATGGTAGCTTAAAAATGAGAGATTTGGAAAATAATATAATTGGGAATTCATACACTATATTAAAGTTGTGGGTCTCGATAATACTCTTTGTTGTAATAATGGTTCGTTGGTGCAATAATCACTCAACAGTGTAAAGTGTTCAATTCTATTAGTTTATCGGTATGTCAAGATTTGGGTCCCTACATGTTCCTTGGACCATCAAGGGACGAGATAAAAAGTGGATTTGCCACTTTCCCTGAATCAAGTTAGTGTAGTTGTGTTTCAATAACACCTCTAGTTGTGAGTGACCCAATACTTCTTGTGAAATATATACATAAATCCCTCCTCTTCTCATTCATGCATTTTTTAATTTAAGAGTCTAGGATTGGAGAGATTCGAGGTCTAGTATTTTCTCTTCTATTGCACTATCTTAGCCATCTAAAGAATCTATGAGTCTTCCTATAAAAAGAATCATCAATACGTTACAAGGTTTTATAATTTGATGAAAGATTCACAAAGTTTTTACAATGATATTTTATAATTCAATGAAATATTCACCAATATTCACCAAAAGTTTCCAAGATTCCATAACAGAATGACATATTATCCAAAATATTATATGTACATATTATATTATTGATAAAATAACGTTTGATTTTTATTATATATTAGGGATATTCACCCATTTTTTATACATAGAAAATTTTGGGGTGTAGCGAGGTCCGTCAAAAGTATGCCAACTGGGTACTCGTTGGATGCAGAATTTAATTTCGCATCCAATGAGCTCTCTCAATTGAAATTTGAGTAAAAACACAGGGAGATATGTCGAAAATACAAAAATAAGTAGTTTTTTATGATACATATCCCCAAATTTATATTAAAAAGTGGTTTAATACCTATACGGTATTTCAAATTTAATCAATTTCATTGGCTAACACATGATGACATGGAATTTGAATTATGGTTAAAAGGCCCAATTTCGCATCCAATGAGCTCTCTCAATTGAAATTTGAGTAAAAACACAGGGAGATATGTCGAAAATACAAAAATAAGTAGTTTTTTATGATACATATCCCCAAATTTATATTAAAAAATGGTTTAATACCTATACGGTATTTCAAATTTAATCAATTTCATTGGCTAACACATGATGACATGGAATTTGAATTATGGTTAAAAGGCCCATTTTGAGTTGAAATTTCCTCTAATGACATTGTCATATTTCGTAGTCCCAACGTAATATGAACTATTCCTTGAGTTCCATAGTTAAATTTTTTTCTCATATCTCTGATATAGATTCATTTTCTTTTATATCAAAATCGTAAATCTTAGTGTCTTTCTTGAATAATCCACTTATTAGTCCACTAGATGCATCTCCCAATGATTGGGTTTTTTCACTACATCATGACTTATATTTAAGAAGCTCTTCCTTACTGCATTCAAATGATTAGAATTATTATTTATAATCATGTTTATAGGCTGATATGCATGTTATGACACCATCCATACCATTATCCATACATATGAATACTCCTAAGACTATTCAAATCTAAATTTCACTAGTCGATTCCTTATTGGTTGCCTATGAAATGTTACTTATATATAATGGTTACAAGTCTTGTCTATTTTTCACTTGTTGGTGATCCATTCCATTAGTCATCATTGGAATTATATTACACATGTTTGGATATATTATAAACAATTATGGTTCATATATCAAGTCCATCCAACACTTAGATTTTTACATCCATAAGTTTTCCCCAGTTTCTCATCCTTTTCCTACTATGGCACCGCCATGGATACAATTAGCACAATATTCCCATGATATCTAATCCATGGACCTTCATGCTGTTATAGCTAGTGATTTTTGGCCTCCTAGTTCCTACTCTAGTGTTTTGGACCATAGTTGTCCACATTTGGAACACTTAGACTAGATATAAATCCATGAAACCTTACTTGTACACTTTTGTACTCCTTTTCATCATTCAAGGAGTCAATGAGCCCCTATATTCTTCATTTATGAGGCTTTTAATGCATTTCCATTTTTTAAGGAGTTGGAGTGCGCCCTCATAGTGATTTGGTCAAACCTTTGTATTAATGGTCTACTACATGCCAACTATTCACCACGTGTGCCCTCCTAATGGATGTGTTCACACTTGTTGACCTTCCTAACCTAATTTTGGTCCCCATGTTTTATTGAACCTCACTATGACACCACCCTTTGGTCACTCATTTTCATTGACCCTCATTATGGCCCAATATAGGGTTTACACATTAGGGGAGTTTTGATGTCTAAAATGGGAATCATAAGAGAAATAATAAAATAAGAGTTATAATAATAAAATAAAAGTTCTAAATTTTGGAGGGGAAAAAGAAAAATATATTTTTTCTTATTTTATTTTTTGACATATCTCCTTATGTATTCACCCAAATTTTGAGCTTAGGGACTCATTGGATGCAGAATTAAATTTTGCATCCAACGAGTCCCCAAACTCAAAATTTTGTTGAAGCCATAAGGAGATATGTCAAAAATACTATAAGAAAAAGTAGTTCTTACTTTTTCCCTCCATTTTGTTTTACAAAATTTACCCTTATTGTTGAAATCATCATATTGAATCCTATTCCTTCTTATAAAGTGGATTTTAATGATATAATTTTTGTTTTGAGGCCCATTTTTTACCTCGAAACTCCCCTAATGCTTGGAATGATATCATTGATGGATGAATTGGTCAAATCTAAGCCTACCATTTTGTGATCCAATCATATGGTTTGTTTGGCTCATGGTATTTGGTCTCCTATGGTATTTTCCCAAGGTATTGCATATAATAATGCCTCTATATTCTACTATTTTTCTCTCAATAAGCATAAGGGAAGATCAATCCACTTCATATTTTTACTCTTGTGTTCTATTTAATATTTGCTTCATATTTCTTTTATTTTATTTCCATTCTCTATGGAAAAATATAAGTAAATCATGCTCTATTGAATGTTGTACAGTTCCAATTTTACATGGTATTAGAGCCTATGGGGTTGTAGTCTTACTTCCAAAATAGATTTCCAAGTTTTGTTTGCAGGTGCATACAATAGCTTCATGGATTTGATTTCTCATGAAGCTATTTAAAATGAAGAAGAATAAGTAGATATTTATTCAACAAATGATCTAACTAAAGTTTCTTCCTCTCTGCATTCCTCTCTTTTCCAAGAATATATTTTTCATGAAGATCATATATGATTTTCTGCCATGAATATTGTTGAAAAGTTATCTCTCCATTGCATGCCTTTCTCCTCTATGTCTTCTATTACTAGTGTTGAAGATGGGTTTCTAGTTGGTGATCATAGTGAGCCTTCTCTAGAACATGGGTTTTCTTCACATGAGAGTATTGGTTCAAAACATGGTCAACGAGAACTTTGGAAGTAAAGTGAATATCTCTCATTTCTTCACACTCGTTTGCTTCCTATGTATTCCTACACCATGACTAGTAGAGTTGCTTCAAGTTCATTTAAAGATGGAGACGATAACAACCTTATTTCCAAGTTGATTCTTTGGAATCCTTACGATTCACTTGGGGTCACTTATTCTCAAGCACTTCAAGTCTCTTTTGGACATGGAACCCTGGTTGGTTCAATGTTCAAGTTCAAAGAATAGCTTTCGCTCTCCTATCAATGTATTTAACTTTTTCTACATCATCCTAGGATTCATCATTCAGCTATACACATTCTTTAGTTGGTCGATCACATTCCACTTCTTGCGTAGAATAATATTCCTCCATACATAGTCATTTGGTTTGAAATGTATACAGTTTCTAGTTTCTCTTTCATTTCCATTTTTTAGGGAGGATTTTCCCCATGTGGTTTTTCCTCTTTCCTCATTTTATATGGATCAATAATGTAAAGGGTGACAATAAGCCTTGTTTCTTGGGCCCTATTTTTCTTTCTCACTACAATTTTTTTCTTAAGGGGGTGTGTTAGAACCATATTCCCATCATTCTATGCCATGGGCCTTTATGTTGTTCTACCTAGTGATTTTTGGCCTCCTACTTCCCAATATAGTGTTTTGGACCATATTTTTCCACACTTGGACCACTTCAACTAGAGATAAATACATGAAACCTTGTTTGTACACTTTTGTACCACTTTCCATCATTCAAGGAGTTAATGTACCCCTCTATGCTTCATTTATGAGGTGTTTAATGTATTTCCCATTTTAGGATATGGAGTGCTCCCTCTAGTGATATTTTCAAACCAATGTATTAATATTCAACTACTTTCCACCTATTCACCCCATGTTCCCTCTTATTGGATGTGTTCACACCTATTGACCTTGCTAACCAAATTTTGGTCCCCATGAATCGTTGAACCTCACTATGACACCAACCTTTGGGCCCTCATGTTCATCGACCCTAATTATGGCCCAATATAAGGTTTACACTTGTCCTTATTCCATTTATGGGTGAAATGGACCAATCTAAACCTACCATTTTGTGATCTAGTCATATGGTTTGCTAGTCCCATGGTATTTGGTAGCCCGTGGTAATTTACCAAGGTATTGCATATAGTAATGCCTATATATTGTAGTAGTTTTTGCTCAATAATCATAAGGAAGATCAATCAACTTAAATGTTTTACTCATGTGTTCTATTTAATATTTGATTCATATTTCTTCTATTTTCCTATCTCTTTCTTTGTAAACTCTAAGTGAACCATGCTCTATTGAATCTAGATCTAGGATTATATATGCGCATGACTCAATTTTTGTTGTGATGTTGTGTAATCCAAAATTTATATAGAAACTAAAACTTTTGTCTATTCTTATCCATATGATAATATTTATGATATTTTAGAATCATTTCAGCCTCATTTAAGAATTGGGAAGGTGTTACAGTAGTTTTTAAAAAAGTTACATGGACCACATCACCATCTTGCAGCTATATGAGGAACTCAGTGTTCTGATTTTTTTAGTCTTTGGGAAGTAGTATGTGCATATCTCTTTTCCTTTTCAAATTTTGTTTTCATATTAGATTATTATAGGAGAAATAAACATTCATATAATTATCCTCATTCGCTAGATTATGTGCTACAAGGAGTCTCTCCTCTTCTTTCTTGTAAATACTACACTCTAGAACATGATCATGGAGTTCACAACTTCTTCATCTAATTATACAATCAAAAATAGTTCAACCAACTCATTCAAGTTAGAAAAATATATGTTCAAGACATTTTGTTCAATTTTGTGCCTTTACTTTTCTTGAAGCAGGATTTTCCCCATGTGGTTTTTCCTCTTTCCTTACTTTTCTAGACAAAAATATTGTAAAGGGTGACCATGGCCTTGTTTTTGGGACCTATATGAATATATATTTCTGATTATTTCAGATAAATCCATCGTAACATCACACATAAAAGGGGGTTTTGTAATATTATAAACCCACTCCATACTTATGATAACAAATATTAATCATTTCTGGTTAATTTCCTATCCACTAGGCTAGATAGTTGACATCACTTGCACCACTTGGTCAACACTTTCCATATATACCCAAAAATCACCTTTATCCTGATTCTGGATATATATTTCCTACTTTATTTAATATCCATATTATTAATTGCGCCTTTCTATAGATTTTTTCTTTATAGTGCTTTATTCCCGCTTTTCAGTGGATAAGGTAAATCTAGTAAAATAGGAAACTGATACCTTTTGTGGCCAACCCATCCTCCATTATTTTATCTCTAGATTCCATGCTTAGCATGTTTTCCATCACTCATGGAAACTCACTCAATATTTATCCAATTCGTGAGCTCCTTGTTTGATATGGAAAGTGTGTTAGTCATGCATGGGAGTTTATCGTATTTTAGTAAGTATTTATGAGCTAGCATGAGTTTTCTTCTAGAAACAATATTTTCCTTTATAATGATGTATTACTATTGTAATAATCATCATTTGATTTGATCAATAATACATGGAAATATATTGGATCATTCCCTACTTCTCTTGTATTCAGTCTCATTATTGTTCTCTCTATTTTCATTTTGCATGCTTGTGAGAAATATCTTTGTAGCTAGATATACATCATGTGTTTCTTCTTAGCATCAAGTCTCTACTTCATTCATAATATAAAAGCCTCTATTTCTACATGGTATCATAGTGCAAGGTTTCTCAACCTATCAAGATTTACATAATTATATCATCGCACAAGGCTACTCAATCTATTAGAGCGCAAGGTTTCTCAATCTATCAAAGTTATACATGATATTAGAGATTTAATATCTACATAATATCATATATTTTAGATTTCCCAGTTCTATATAGTTGAGGATATATCATTTCTCTACGTTGGAGTGTGTCTAGTCTCCTATCCCTCTATAAATAAGAGCTTGAATTGATCTTACATGATTTTCTCCTAGTTTATATTTGTGCATATTGTAGAGAGTGTCTTCTTGAGCGCATCAACTTCTTAGCATGGATTCCTCTTGAGATATGATCTTGAATCACTTCAACTATCATGAATGGGTAGCTAAAATTTGCATTTCTTTGATAAGTAATGGACTATACAAAGTTTCTTTGGCTTTAGACAATGAATGCAATGATGTTGTTGATAAACCTAAGTGGGATATTATGTTGGATGAAGCCTATGAATTTATTTGTCTCTCAATTTCTCTTGATATTATTTTTCATATAGATGGATTTACCACTCCAAACCAATTATGGAACAAATTTGAGTCTCTCTTCAAAGTACAAGATGAGATAAGAGCATATCAGTTGGATACTGGGTTTTTCTCATTAAGATCAAGCACTTGTTAACTGATAAATGGTTTCTTCACTAAATTCAAGTCACTTGTTCTATTGATTAAGAAATGTGGGATTGATAAGAAGTAAGGTAATTTGATCCTTTCCATCCTATCAAAATTAGGTCCTATGATACTTATTTTTTGTGTCAATGTTTCATGCTACTAGGCTTGTTATTTTGAATTGGAAAATTCCTTATTTGAGCACATTATTTGATTCGCTTACAAAGGATAAAGATAAAGGGATCCATATGTGTGCTATTATAATATCCAAGGGAAAGAATAATTATATTATAGTTCAATTAATTAATAATTCAATATCAAAATAGATTAAAATAGTGAAAGAGAAGAATCCAAAGTCAGATAATGAAGATGAAAGATCAAAGCCTACTGATGAAGGTTCAATGAAGAAAGTTAAGACGAAAGGAAGCACATACAAGTGTTATAATTGAAGAAATGGTTTTAATCCTGATAATAAATGTTTCAAGAATAATATGGACATAATGTCTCAGCTAATTTAGAAGCATAACATTGAAGTTGCAGATGAGCTAGAGAAGCCTGTTGAATCCTCATAACACTGTCATAGTGCGTAGTCCCAAGGTAATATGAACAATGCATTTAGTTCCAGTGTTAAATAATTTTATAATGTATCTTATATAGATTCAATTTATGATATATAATAATCATAAATCTCATTTTATTTCTTGAATAATCAACCTATCAGTCCACTGGATCCATCTCTTAATGACTGTGTTTTTTCACTAGTTCCTGACTTCTCTTTAAGAAACTCTTCCTCACTCCATTCAAATTATTATAATTCTGATTTATAATAATTTTTGAATAATTATATGCATGTTATGACATTGTCCGTAACATCATATGTACCTATGAATACTCCTAAGACTATGAAAACCTGAATTTCACTTGTTGATTCCTTATTGGTTTCTTATGCAATGTTACCTATATCTAATGGTTTCAAGTCCTGTCTATTTTTCACTAGTTTGCTATCCATGAAATTAGTAATAATTGGAATTATATTACACATGTTTTTATGTTTTCTAAATGCTTATGGTTCAGATATCAATTCCATCCAACATTCATATTTTTACATCCATCAGTTTTCCCCAGTCGCCAATCTTTTTCCTACTATGGCCCTATATCCTCATGGAGACAACAATAATTTGGTATTTTATTCTCTATATGATAAAATTTATTATATTCAATAGTAACTTCAGCCTCATTTCAGAATTGGTAAGGTGCTATAAAATTTTGAAAAGAAGATACATGGCCCACATCACCAATTTTGCAGCTATACAAGGAACCGATTTTATTGAGTTTTTTACTCTTTGGGAAGGAGTATGCATAGATCTCTTTTACTTTTTATATTGTATTTGTATATAAGAGTATTATAGTATAAATAATAATTCATATAATGATCCTCATTCATTAGAGAATGAGCTACAATGAGTCTCTCCTCTTGTTTCTTGCAAATACTACACTCTAGCGCATCATCCATCATGGAGTTCACGACCTCTTCATCAAATTAGTCTATTATAAATAGTTCATCCAACTCATTAAAGTGAATAAACAATTATTTTGAATACATGTTATTCAATTGTGTGTCGTTTCCTTTATTGAGGGAGGATTTTCCCCATATGTTTTGTCTCTTTCCTAACTTTTCTGGAAAAAAATAATTATAAAGCGTGACCATGGCCTTGCTTGTGGGCCCTATATGCATCTATATTTATGATTATTTCAGATAAATCCATCCTAAATTCACACTTAAAGTGGGGTTTTGGAATATTATAAACCCAATCCATACTTAGGACAAGAAATATTAACCATTCCTGGTTAATTTCCTATCCACTAGACTAGATAGTTGGCATCCACTTCACCACTTGATCAAATATTTCCATATATACCCTAGGAGTGCCTTTATATTGATTCTAGATACATCCATCCTAATTTATTGACTTCCCAAATTAGTAATTGTTCCTTCCTACATATTTTGTCTTTATACTGCTTTATTTATGTTTTTCAGTGTATAAGGTAAAACTAGTCAACTAGGAAACTGCTATCTATTGTGGTCAAACCCTCCTCCATTATTTTCTCTTCATATTCCATGATAATAATGTCTTTCCATCACTAATTATTTATCCATTTCGTTATATCCTTTACTTATTTGGAAACTGCTTTAGTCACCTATGGGGGTTTATCATATTTTAGTTAGTATGCTTTATGACCTGGCATGAGTTGTCTCCTAGCAAGTATATTTTCCTTTATAAGTATGTATTAGTATTATAATAATCATAAATTCATTTGATCAAATAATGCATGTAAATATATTGGATCATTATCCACTTGTCTTGTATTTAGTCTCAGTATTCTTCTCTATATTTTCCTTGTGTTTTCTTGTGACAATTATCTTTGTAGATAGATATACATCCTATGTTGCATTTGAGTAGAAAGTATCTAATTCATTCATAATATCAGAGCTACTATTGCTACACCGATTTACTCATAGATGCATGCTCCATTGTGGATAATTTCTGCAATATGTTTCTCTCCTTTCATGAAACTTTAAAGGTTTCATGAGATATTCAATTGCATTAGCTTCATCTTGGACGCCTCCATGATATGATCCCTTTGCTCTTCTTATCTTTCTCTTGATTTCTCTAAGTCATCCTTTTTTTTTAACCAATGATTATTCCTCTTTGTTGTTTATTCACCTTCCACCAAAGACAACTATGAAATTTGGTTTCCTTCTTCATTCCTTTCATTTCTTTCTTATTTCCCCCTAAAAAAATATGAGTTTGTGTATTTGTCCCTACTTGAATTTTTGGAAAAAGGTGCAATTTCAGATAATTTGGAAAGCAACTTGATTTTACATCTCAAGGATGTATTATTTATGTACAATAATGTTGATCAATAATAAATGGTAAGATTATCCAACCATTATTTACTTCTCTTGTGTTTAGACTCATTATTCCTCTCTTTATTTTTCTTATGCATGCTTGTGAGAAATATGTTGTAGCTAGATATTTATCCTGTATTTACACATAGTATCAAATATTTAATTCTACATGGTATTAAATCTCTCAAGTTATCGATATATTCAATCTATCAAAGTTTAAGGAACACATCAAGCATCTAGTCCCTCTCTGAAAGAAGAGATTGATTAAGGTTACAAGTATTTCTTCTAGTTTATTTTATGCAAATTGCAGAGAGCATCTTTAGGAGTGCAACAAAACAAGGAATGGATTCCTCTTCTATGATCATGTCTCCTTAAAAATATCATGAATGGAAGGATAATATTGGAATTATACTGCGCAGTAAGGGTCTCTATAGTGTTTCTATGGCTCAAGAACATGAGCCAAATGTTGTTGTTTAGAAAGCTAAGTGGCATAGTTGAATGGATGAATCCTATGTATTTCTTTGTATCTCTATTTCTCCTTATCTTATTTTTCATCTTGATGTTTTTAGCACTCCAAACCAAGTATGTACCAAAATCGATTCTCTCTTTGGAGTACAAGATGGGATAATATCACATCAATTCGAGAATGAGTTAATCTCATCGAGTCCAAGCAATTTTGAATCCATGGAAGGGTTCTTCACCAAGTTAAAGTCACTTATTATTATTATCAAACAATGTGGGATTGAGAAGAGGGAATAACAATTGATTCTTTCCATTCTTTCAAAATTGATTCCAGAATACTCGGTTTTTTGTCAACTTTTCATGCTACTAGTCTTGCTATTTCGAATTGGAAATGCCTTCTTTAATTGCATTCATTGGTTCACTTACAAAAGAGAAAGATAAATTGATTCATATGAGAACTCTTAAAATATCCAAAATTAAGGATCATGATATTTTAGTACAAGGAAGTAAGAATGGAAAATCAAAACAAAATAACACAGTGAAAGAGAAGAAGCTAAAGTCAAATGATGAATATGAAGGTTCAAAACCTACTGATGAAGGTTTGAAATCCACGAAGAAAGTCAAGAAGAAAGGGAGCTTATCCAAGTGTTCTTATTGTACAAGAAAGGGTTTTAATTATGAGAATAATTTTTTCAAGAAGAAAGAGAATAGTATGGCTCATTTGCTTCAGAAGCATAACATTGATGTACCAGATAAAGTAGAGAAGCTTGATGAATCCTCATAACATTGTTACAGTGCATAGTACCAAGGTAATAAAAATTATTCCTTGAGTGCCAAAGTTAAATAATTTTCTCAATTATCTAATATATATTCATTTTATGATATATCATAATTAGAAATATCAGTGTCTTCCTTGGATAAACCACCTATCAGTCCGCTAGATCCATCTCCTAATACTTGTTTTTTTCACTAAAACCTGACCTGTCTTTATACAACTCTTTCTCACTCTATTCAAATTATTATGAGTATAATTTAGAAGCAAGTTTAGAGGATGATATGCAGTGTAAGAAATCATCAATACCATTTACCTATCCTTTGAATACTCCTAAGACTATACAAACCCCAAGTTCACTAGATGATTCTTTATTGGATCTATTTTAAGCATCTATGGTTCATATTTAAAGTCCATATACCATTCATATTTACTCATCCATCAATCTTACACAGTTGCTAAACATTTTCCTACTATGTACCTGTATACTCATGGAGACACTATATGTTTGGTATTTTTTTCTCCATATGATAATAATTATGATATTTCAGTCTCTTAAGCCTGATTTCATAATTGGGAAGGTGATACATC
Organism: Pseudotsuga menziesii; assembly: GCA_001517045.1. Taxonomy (NCBI): domain Eukaryota; kingdom Viridiplantae; phylum Streptophyta; class Pinopsida; order Pinales; family Pinaceae; genus Pseudotsuga; species Pseudotsuga menziesii. The sequence continues at coordinate 120,480 of LPNX010696751.1, read as the reverse complement.
AATTTGAAAGGAAGATATATGGTCCATTTTGCCACTTTGCAGCTATACAAGGAACTAATTATGTTGAGTCTTTTACTCTTTGGGATGGAGGATGCATAGATTTATTTTAGTTTATTGATTATATTTTAATCTTAGAGTATGTTGGAAGAAAGAATGATTCAGATAATGCCCGTTCATTATCATATGATAAGCTACAAGGAGCCTCTATACTTCGTTTTTGCAAATACTACATTGATATTATAGTGCATAGTCATGGAGTTCACAACTTATTCATCAAATTATTCAAGAAGTAGTTAAATAATCTCATCCAAGTGAGTAAAAATACATAATGAAGACATGTTGTTCATATTGTTCCTTTTCCTTTTTTGAGGGAGGATTTTTTCCATGTGGTTTTGCGTCTTTCCTCAGTTTTTTGGACAAAATAATTGTAAAGGGTGACCATAGCCTTGTTGTTGGGACCTATATATACAAATATATTTATAATATTTTTTAGATACTCCATCATAAATTCATACTTAAACAGTGGTGTTAGAATATTATAAACCCTTAACATAACTTGGATAAAATAATTAATCATTTTTTATTAATTTCGTATGGTCTAGAGTAGGTAGTTGGCCTCCACTTGCACCACTTGGTCAATACATTCCATATTTATCCCAGGAGAACCTTTCCACCGATTTTGGATAGATTCTTCCAACTTTATTGACTTCCCAGATTAGTAACTGTGCCTTTCTTCCATTTATTCCTTTAGACAACTTTTTCTTGATTTTTAGTGGATAAGGTAAAGCTAGTCAACTAGGAAAGTGCTATCTTTCTTGTCCAACTCATCCTCCATGATTTTATCTCTAGATTCCATGATTAAAAATATTTTCCATCACTCATCATCACTTGCTCATGCTTTATCCAATTCGTGATCTCTTGGAATTATTTGGAATGTTTTTTTAATCACCATTGGGAGTTTATGATATTTAGTAAGCCTGCTTTATGAGTTAGCATGATTTGTCTCCTAAGAAACTTGATTTTACCTATAAATTATGATATATTTATGTACACTAATTTTGATCAATAATAAATTGGAATATTCCCCAATCATTCTTCACTTCTGTAATGTTTAGTCTCATTATTTGTCTCTCTATTTTTCTTTTGCATGCTTCTGAGAAATATCTTGCAGTTATATTTTGATCTTTATATTTATCTGCATGGTACCAGAGCTTCAATTTATACACTATTATCATACTGGATTCCTCCATAACATTTTAGTGTTTCTCAAGAGACTGAAGTAAATGTGGTAATCAATGTTGCATACAATTTTGGTTTATCACCATTGCAGGTAATGTAAATATTTAGAATTTATCATAATTTATGATAATAATATTAATGGAAGGAGAAATGTGTTTGATTGTTGATGTAATATATTAATTTTTTGATGTAATATGTTTTATCCACGGTGGTAGAAAAATTTATGTTGAATCCACACATGATGTTTTCATAGAGATTCAATAGGATGTCCTCGTAAGGTTTGACCGACCTTTGAGTGCATCACTATTTATTTTTTTAATATTTAGCATGTAATTTGTTTGATGGACTCTTTTGTTTTTTCCCATAAAACCCATGTATGAATAGGTGCTTCCAGACCCAAGAATCATAGTCTGTTGGTGAGGATCTTACGACTAAGTCAAAACCGAATGCCTCGCTTGGATGACTCATAACTTATTCAATCATTGAAGGATGCATGATCGAGAGTTTCACTTCATGTGACACGTATTATGACATGCACGTATTTACCTTTACTAACTATAATTGTTTTATGGTAGTGCAGTTTTAATAAGTGTAATGAAATTGTTTGTTTGTTAAAGATAACTAACTTTTAAATTCTTTTTTGTGTCTAGTGTCGTGAGATGAGAACTACTCCACGATAAAGGTGTCGGCTATAATCATCGATATTAGGGAAGAGGGATATTCATTTTGCATAGGATTCTAGTAGTCTTGATAAATCAAGGAATAAATCAATTTGAGACAAATGGCTATTTGTAGTTAGTTTAGGACACTTGTATTAGTTTTGTAGTATGGGACTTAATTGTACACTCATTTGGCTACTTTGGGTAGGTGTCCATTATGTACTATGGGAAAGATGTGTCAATTTTCAATACATATATATTTTATTTAATCTTATGTTTTTAGTAAAAATGCTTGAGGAAATAGAAATCCTATTGTTTGTGTGAATGTTGTTGTTTGATTTGCACTTGTTGTTATGCTAAAAGGATTTGCACTTTTTCTTTTTTTGTTGAATTTTCACTTGCTCTTCTTTGTGTGTCGATTTATTGGCTTGAGAATAAGATAAAAGATACATTATTTTGAAACAAGAAATGTATTCAAATATAATGTTGTTGTAGGATATATACATATGTTCTTATCATACATTGAAATTCATAGGCCACTAAATTATCTTCAAGGTAAATAACTAGTATGGAGTTATTGCTCAGGGTTTCCTTTATCATCAAAATCACTCTTGCAACAAACCCATTTAGAAATATGAAAATGTTTCTCCTTATCCCTATGTATAATTATATTTCATGATGATCCATAATTGTTTGTCTCTACACAATGTAAGGAAGGAATTTCACCGTAAGAAATGTTAGTGTTATGATTTCCACAAGTGTTCTGATGTGTATAGAAATATGCAACTACTTCTATGGTTTCCTTTTTCCTCACATCCACTTTTAGCATAAGTGCATGCATAAATTTGAATATGCATCACCCTTACCCTAATTCAAATTACCCTACTTGATGATCAACTACCATTTTCCTCAATAGATCTTAGTTTTTCTCTAATGTCCAAGTGATGCACTGCTATTAATGTGTCCTTTGAATTGCTTCTTACACTTGTCATTTTGGAGCCACCAAGTGAAAAACTACTTGAAATACATATATGTAGAGTTAGATGTAACATTCAACATATGGGCCTAAAAATTTCAAATGGAAGTGGAATATTATTCAAAATGATTTCTACCAAAGTGTTCCTTGATTTAACACTATTTTATTATAAACAAGAGAATGAACATTGGAAAAATCAATGCGAAGAAAATGTGCATTGGAAAACTTTATTTATTAGAATATGTTATTGCATTTTTTTTTATATGACACATATCTAAGCATATTATGCATATCACATGCCAATATTTGACTCTTGAATGACCATCCAAAATAAAACATATATGGATGGTGCATGTCGATTATTACATAGTTGTAATTGTTAGAAAACATTTGATGTAATGTTGTAATATCAAATATGAAGCAACAATGGCAATACGTTAGACCTAACGAAAATATACTCAACACAATCCCCCCCCCAACATATATTGTGGTGGTTCCTAAGGCTATTTCTTACACACGCTCAAGTTAAAAGGTAGAACTAGTGAAATATACATCCATGAGATATAATAACACCTCATTATCCACCCTCGATGTGGGTGTAAGGTTTTATGGGATGGCCCATGTGGAGGAGACCTCAGAGCTCCCACTCCTCTCTTCATGTGGTAGTATATAGAACCAAAGGTCATGAGTATTAAAATTCCATAGATTACGAATCTAGGGTCTTCAATGAACCTTGCCACATTGAGTTGTTCACTTGGGATGTAGGTATTGTTCTCATGATGTTTCTCTGTAATACATCTATTTCTCTATGGACGTATCATGATATGGATCTTAAGGAAAAACGTTTCCATAATACAGTCCTCTACAGATAATATGTAGCAATTTATTTCTTTTTACATAAGGTAATTTATTTTTTTGGGAAGGTGGTTTGGACCATATACGCCTATTTCCTCCCTCTCTCTGCATTTTATCATATCAGGATCCCTCTTTCTCCACTCCGTCTTTATAAGTTGCAGGATTTCAGAAACATTCACCATTTTTAGGCCATGATAATTTTAAGGAGACTACGTGTACCCTGCATTGAGCTAGCAGAGGATGGGTTATCTATCAACGTAGAGGAAATAGGGGATCATCTAAAAATTGTTTTAAAAGTTAGATTCGTGTTCATATATGAAACCTATTGGATGAGTTTGAGGAATAAATTTATGTCTATTAATTGGTTGGTTGGTAGGATCAGGTTCATCATAGGAATTATTGTAAATAACATGTTATCTCAATTATTAATGGAATCTTAGGATTAGAGCAGGGAAAATAGACCTCCACCTTCTCCTTCTCCTGCACCATTTATCCATGTTACTCCCTCCCTAGTCCCCTCACTGGTCTCTAAACCAATATAGACTCCAAAGGAACAAGCTGTGAAATATATCCCCAAAGCTTTGAACATAAAAAGACATCCCTCCAACGAACTTCTGCAAATGGAAAAAATTGGAGTGCAGTGGACAGGTGAGCCTTGACTCTTTTAGGAAAATGGAGCCCCTCCCAACTAAAAATTAAGTATTGGAAGACCCTTAAATATCAAAAGGTTACAGGTGCCCCATAATGGAAAAGAATCCTAAGGATGTATAAGTAAAATGCAACACTGAGTAACTTCCCTTTTTTATCATTTTCATCCTTATTGTAGTAGTTTGTTCCATATTTTTTCAGGTTCATGAAGCTGTTAGAATTTACTGTGTATTTCTCATTTCCCTTCAAGTAATTTTTTATCAAATTCACATCAAGAATATGTATTCATGCTTAACCCTACTTAGCAATTTTCATACATTCTCTATTCATGAGATAAAAATTGATAGGTTGAGGGTGGGATGTTAGGTTTTTTTAGACACTTAGGAGTTAGTTAAGATAAACTTGTGTAATATATCCGTTAGGTAAAGTGTCTTTCTTTAGTATGAATTAGTATGAATTTGTAAATATTCTAATCTGGTGGTCACGGTATGTTCTAGACATAGAGTGATCTGATGGTTCAACTTCTCTTAGATCATACCTACCCTTGATTTGTGGCTTAACACCCTATTGGTCCATGATATTTATTTAAATAGCATGGAGGGTCCTTGGATAGTTGATTGATTATGGGAAGCTCATTTGTAACTTTCTTTATTTTTCATAATAAATTGCTCCAAGTAGCTATTTGGATGGGGTCATGGACTATTTCCCTCTTGAGGGTTTTAACCACGTCAAAACATCGGTGTGTTGATCTGTGATTTGTTTGTGTGAGTGGATTCTCTTGGTGTTCGATATTTTGGGAGAAAATTGTGTACTTGATCATGGTTTTTCCCAAGTTGAAGGGATTAAATATGATGAAACATTTTCCCTTGTCGCAAAAATGAACTCCATCCGCCTTGTTCTTTCCCTTGCAGCCTTACATAACTGGGAAGTCCATCAAATGGATGTCAAGTCTTCCTTCTTACATGATTATTTATAGGAGGAAATTTACATGGAACAACCTCCTGGATATGTTTAGAATAACTCTAGCCTTATNAAGAAATCCTTATATGGCCTTAAGCAAGCTCCTAGAGCTTGGTATGCCAAAATGGATAGCTTTCTCCTTGACACTGGTTTTTCTAGATGCCATTATGACCCCAGTGTCTATACCAAGAAATTAGGAAACCATCTCATCATAATTTTTCTTTATTTCAATGATCTTATCCTTACTGGTAGTGACCCTAAGATTTTAACCCATGTGAAATCCAATCTAAAGAAAATTTTTGAAATGTCAACTTAGGACATTTGCATTATTTTCTTGGTCTCCAAGTCTTGCAAACCAAATAAGGAATCATTCTTTCCCAGTCTGAGTATGCTTTTGACCTTCTTCGTCACTTTCAAATGGAATATTGTAAACCAACCCATTCTCCACTTTAGTCTAGAGTCAAACTTTTTTCTACTTATACTTCCCTTGAATTAGATGCCACCTTGTATCATCAGCTTGTTGGTAGTCTCTTATACTTGACTCATTCTTGTACTGACCTTTACTTTGCCATTGGTCATGTTTCTTTTTATATGCAAACACCTCATGAAATTCACTGGAAAACAATAACAAGAATACTTTGATATATATGAGGTACCATTTAGTTTGGGATTAATTATAGTACAAGGGGGACACCTTTGTTGGTTGGTTTCACTAATTTAGATTGGGTCGACGATCCTGATGATCAAATATCTACTGCATGTTATGTTTTCAGTCTGGGATCTGGATCTGTCACTTAGGCTTATAAGAAACAACAAGATCTTGTTGTTTCTTCAGCAGAAATAGAATATTGAGCCGCAGTTAATGCCAGTTAGGAATATTTATGGCTTCATTGTTGCACCAAAGTGGAGTAGGTTGTTGCTGCTCGAATATATCAAAGTTCCATCAATCTTTCCAAAGATCCAATTCTCCATCAATGCAGCAAACACATTGAGCTACATATGCACTTCATTAGAAATCTTGTTCTTGATGTTCTCTATTTCCCTACATATGATCAAGTTGCAAACATCTTCACCAAGTCTCTTACAGAAGTGAAGTTTTCTAAACTTCGATCTATGTTAGGAGTTTAGGAATGTGTCATTAAGGGGGGAAAGGCTCTAATTCCTCCTTCCTTCTCCTAATAGTGTCACTTTTGTAAATCCTTCAATCCTATCCTAAGTTGTTCTTAAGGGAGGATGTTAGGATATTGAGACACTTAGGATTTCTTTAAGATCAACTTGTCTAATATATCTGTTAGGTAAAGTGTGTTTCTTTAGTATGGAATTAGTATGCATTTGTAAATATTCTAATCTAATGGTCATGATATCTTCTAGACATAGAGTGATCTAACGGTTCCACTTCTCTTAGATCATACCTACCCTTGATCTGTGGCTTAACACCTGACTGGTCCATGATCATTATTTAAAGAGCATGGAGGGTCCTTGTCTAGTTGATCTATTATGAGAAGTTCATTTGTAACTTTCTTTATTTTGCATAATAAATTACTCCAAGTAGCTATTTGGCCAGGGCCATGGACTGTTTCCCTCTCAAGGGGTTTAACCATGTCAAAAAAATGGTGTGTTGATCTATGATCTATTTGTGTGAGTGGATCCTCTTGGTGTTTGGTATTTTGGGAGTAAATTGTGTACTCAAACATGGGAATCTATGCTCGGCTATCTAGTATGATTTTTTGTTACATATATCTGCAAGAAGCTTTGGAGAGATAGTGAACCTCGGGAATATCTATGCATGTACTCTTTATTTTGTATATTAATATAATTCTACTATGGAACAAAAAAAAACACTTCATTATCCATCATTAAATGGATTTCTATTTAGTGATGTTTTAACATCATTATAATTACGAACCCATCATTATTCTATGTTCATACATATAAAAACTGATTTGGATTGAGAAAAATATTAAGAAATATGACATATTTCAAAAATAACACAAATGCAATATTGTCTACATACCTAATTACAACATAGTTAACAATATTTTTATTTTTATTCATATATGTGTACAAATTCCATATTCATATAATTAAAGGATAAACATGTGGTCTAAAGCTAGGGTTAAGGTTTTTGTTTCTTGTTTTTATAAAAAGGTATTTCCCCCATTTTTTCTTCATTTTGTTAAACTTTAGAATTACCACAATCAATTTGAAGTTTTTATTCCAATGAGATGTATTACCTCATTCTTATAGTATCTCCAATACAACAATTAGAGAATTCCAAAGAAAACAACCACACAGAAAATGTAAAGCAACTATGTGAATCCCCTTCCCAATTTAATAAATGTTTCTTATTTTGAAGTTGTTTAATTTTTTTACAATGACAGGGAGACACTAACTATATGAAACTAGCCTCAACTAATTTTAAATTATAATCCTACAAGATAATGGAAAAACAAAACAAATCTAAGTTTCAGACCCACTAAAATGCCATAAATAACCATATAAAATTATGATTAGACATTAATACCTTTACAAAGTTAATATACCCCTTGAAACCATATTTATAAACCTAATATATCCCTAGAAATACTAATATAACCCTAGAATCCTAATCTACACTTAGAAACCCTAGAAACCTAAACTAGCCCTAGAAACACTACTCTAAAACTAGAAAACTTATCTAGAATCCTAGAAACCTAATATATACCTAGAAATCATAGAAACCTAAACTATCCCTAGAAACACTAATATAATCCTAGAAAACTAATATACAATCATAGAAATGTAATCCCTCCCTAGAAACCCTAGAAACCAATTATAGCTCTAGAAACACTAATATAACCCTAGAAACCAAATATAACCCTAGATACACTAATCCAACCCTAGAAAGCTAATATAGACTAAAATACTATAATCCTAATATTCCCTTAGAAACACTAATCTAACTCTAGAAACCTAATTTATCCCTACAAACAATAATCTAACCATAGAAACCTAGTACACCCCTAGAAATGCTAGAAATAATGAGGTCTTTAATCCCTTGGCCTTTATAATCTATTTGAATCATTAACATGAAGATATGTACTTGGTATACAATTCAAAACTACAAAAATAACAATTTTCTATTTCAAAATGAAAAAGGATAGTAAGTATGTAGTTACCACAGATCCCTTAGTCATGTTTAAACCATCAACTATCGAAGTTCAAGGATTTCCTCTTCCTTAATCACTTAGACTTCAAATTTGAAATTTTGTGATGACCAATATGGATGCTAACTTTTCACTTGGAAATTAAATTCCGAGGATTTGCATGTACAAAACAAACCCTGGTTGTCACGAGATAAATCACCATAATCACAAAGGAGAAATATTTCCAAGATCATCCAAGATTATGAAATTGCTTTTCCTTGTGAAAAAATTTCAATTTCTCTTTCTAATCTAATCCCTAGCTTCTGAAATCATGACATATGATGATATTTGGGCCATCGATTGTGCAATGTGCAAAAGCAGGAGTCATTCTCTTGACTTTTATTGTATCAAGTAAGGGACTTATGTTGTATCAAGTCATAAACTTGTGTTGTATCAAGTTAGGTACTTGTGTGTTATCAAGTCGGGACATTGTGTTGCATCAAGTCCTATCTATGTCCTCATGTATTGACGTGGGATACCTATAGTGTGATTTTGTTATGTATCAATATTGGAATCTTTTGTTGTATCAACTATATACTTGTGTTTTATCAAGTCAATGATTATCATAGATGGTATCCTATGAGAATGGATCTCCAATTACGGAGATGGAATTGTGTTGTATCAAGTCATGTGGTTATACTATGTAATATATTATGACCCATAGTCACTGAGTGCTATAAGTCTCTTTAGGGATTAGATACCCCTAGAGTGAATTACTTTAGCATATGACTATATGGAACAAGGTAATATATATGATCATCAATATGTATGAAATAATTCTTTTGAGTATGATATGATAAGATGGATAAACAATATGCATATGGACCATGCATTAATTATTTAATGATAATGAGATAAAGAATGGAGAAAGAGAATTCTAATTTCCCATGCAAATGTCTGAGTGAACTCAAGTTATAAAGATTCAGTAAAATATGAATTCCTCAATCAATTCCTTAGTTAAAGAATCAATTTAAGTTTTAATTAATGTAATCAGTTAAGCAAAGAAGATCTTAATGTTCATCAATCAGCATGCATAAGTTAACTAAATAGATCCATGCAAAAGATAATAATAGAAATTGGGAATGGATGGCACTAAGAGTGAAGCACCAATGACAAATTGATTAGACTGTTGACTAAGTGATAAACAATCCATTAAATATTTATTTTAGTTCACATTCAGTTAACATTCAGTTTAAGTATGTTAACATTCTACTCAAGTGAAGTTAAGATTCAGTTCAAGTCAGTTAACATTCAGTTCAAGTAAGCTAACATTAAGTTCAAGTCAGTTAACATTAAGTTCAAGTAATTTAACATTCATTTCAAGTCAGTTAACATTAATTTCAAGTTAGTTAACATTCATTTCAAGTTAGTTCACTTTCAGTTCAAGAAAATGAACATTCAATCAAATCTATTTGAGGAAAGGAAGGGAATTAACGTTTGCATGGAGGTATTTCTAGTTAGCTCATCCTAGTGAATGCACTATCTAGTTCTATAAGTGTATTCGCTGAGCCTCATATGTGCTACCTTTTGCATGCTAGGTGTTTTGTCTTGTTATTACTATGCTAGGAATATGGAAATATCAATATAGTTTCATGCAATTGTTTTTTTAGGGTTACATTGGATATATCTTCTCTAATGCTATGGTGATACCTATTATCAAGAAAAATGATTATGTGTTGAAAACCATTATTTGAAAATATATCTATCATACTCAAAGAATTCTTGTGTTTTTCATCCTCTGTGTTTGGAGGGTTTTCCCAAGGTATATATTTTCTCTCATGGTTGATGGATTTATATGGCTGATTTATGGAGATGATTTATATGGTTGACTTATGAAGATGATTTATGTAGCTAATTTATTTATGAGATTCATATGTGTATGATATAAATATTCTTATGTGGCTGATTTATGAAATTCATAAGTCTTGAAATTGTTTTATAAATGTTTTAAAGTTCAAGTATCTCCGATTTTGCTCAAAACATCAACATGGTATCAGAGCATAGGAGGTGCAAGAGCTTAGTTTGAAGTGTTGAGGAAAATATTGTGGCCATGAAATCAATATCTGTTCAACCAAAAGACATATGTGAAGGCGCATAAAACATAAACACATGGAAATAGAGGGTGTTGAATATTCTTTTAGAGAATGATCTTGATTCAGTCATGACTACCGTGGTAGCGGATCATACCAGCAATAAATCAGGAATCAAATTCAAGAAGAATTAAGCAAAGGACAAGCATATAATATTTGATTCAATTAAGGACTATCTCATGTCCATGATCATTTTGTTGAAGAATGAAAGTGAGTGTTTTTATACACTAGGGAAATAGTTTGTGTCTGCATAGACTGAATAATCTCCTTGAAACAAAGTTGGCGACTTCGCTGGGGAAGAATTATTAGATATTCTTTTAATCAGTAGATATACCTCTTTTCACCTTCAAATATTCATGCTTTGTATCACTTCATATTCTAGTCAATATTTGGGATTTTAGTGTTGACCGCTCACTAACGTATACTCTCACATTTCTCATTTTTCTTTTCTTCAAATATCAAACTCTTCCATCACACTTGGGTTGTGAATTAAGTACGGCCACCACACTTTTCCTTCTTACAATCTGTGGTGCCAACGCTCTTTTCTAGTTAACAACCAGTGGTGCCACTATTTTTTCCCTTATTGCAAGGTGTGGTGATGGACTGTGAATGATCTGGTGTGAGCCAAAAACCTATGGTGCCAAGTAAGTATTTTGTATTCTAGTTTGAAATTTGATTTTTTTATGCATTTTCAGTTTTGGAAGTATAGTCTGAGTGTCATAGTGAATTTTTTTTTCCAGATCTATTTCTTTGGATTTTTGGAATTTTTTTGGATTACTTTTTGAAAAAAATGAAGTGCATTTTTGAAAAAAACTCCCCCTTGTGGTCGGGGGGCCATGAGTCGTATATTTTGCAGTCTCTTTGATTTATATTCTCTTTTCATTCAAAGAATATTTTATGTTTCTTGTATGGGATTTTACATTTTTTTATTTGATTCAACCCTATTCCTCCTTTCTGTAGATAGTATTCATCGGAAGACTAAAATTTGTATTTCATTTTCATGTCCATAGAATCCCTATTTTCTATGTAAGGACATGCACCTTACTTACCTTTGTCCTCACATGGATGAAGCTTCAAAGTTATTAGAAGATATTAATGTTCCTTATCAATGGATTCCAATAGGTTATTGTATGTTTTCTCTTAACACCCCACTAGTTGACCAAGTGGTCAATTGAAATTCATCCACGGTCGATCCCAGTCTTCCTCCCAAGAGTGAATTTAAAGTGATCAATTTGGTTTCATCTGTAGTTGATCCCACTCTTCCTTTCAAGAGTGAAACTGAAGTGGTCGAGTCAATATCATCTCCACTTGATCCCACTCTTTTATATGAGAGTGTTGAGACTAAAGTAGTCACCATGACATAGTCTTCATCACATCCTATTCTTCTAGTTGAGAGTGAAATGCAAACTATTGAAGTTTTTGTAGTCAGTTCATATTGTTCTATGAAATGGTAAATTTGGTATATTTCAACAGAACCCTCTCCAAGTATTGAGGTTATTTCCTTTGATTGGATTAATCTAACAAAATCTCATCTTCATTTGAGTGTTCCTTTCTAGATATCTATGCGAGTTACCGTTAAGAGCATACTCTGCACTATTACTGATTGTTATAGCGGATTTCACCACACTAGGTGAATCACACATTGTATGGCCTTCCCCTATCCCGCTGCAGACTCATTATTCCCTATGGACCCTTTATTGTCTTTTGATGTATTATTGACCATCCCTAAAACATTACAAAAATGATATACGCGGCCTTTTCCCCGATAACCACGTACATACGCGGATATTCCCTAAATAGTCGCGTACATCGGGATGTGTGCATAATCCAAAACTGTTGGACCATTCCTTGCCTTGAATCTGACTCATATGACTCCTAGCCTTCCATATGCCTTGAGATCGCACGGATTCGACCTTTCAGTATCACTTTGGAAAGCTATATAAGGAACCATTGAGACATTGAAAGCAATAAGAGAGAATTGAGAGTACCGAAACTATAGTCCATTGTTTCCAGAACTATACTTGAGTCTACATCCCTTTGTCCCTTTGGAGCACTGTTGTGTTCTTCCCAAGCTTTCCTTTGTTAGTGAGATTGCTATCGGAGTGATGGAGGATTGAGGTGGTGGAGGCCCAAGTGGGGGATTCAGTTTCTCCGGTTCGTAGATGTGCCGTCAGAGGTTGTCACTTGTAATCTCTTATTCATATTAATAGAAATATCTTTTCCTGTCCAGTAATGTGTATTTGAATGAATGTTGCATCCATTGGAATATGTCAAATGCTTATACATTATTGATTATATATGCTAGAATAGATCTAACACCATGAAATATAGTATGCTTGTATTGTTTACTTGTTGTTGAGGACGTGTTATAACAATTCAAGCTGAATATTGGAAAGCTCAACGGGGATCTACTTCAACCGTCCGGAATAAGGTACGAGGTTCGATCCTTTAGTGTTAGATGTTTTTATTTCTATTGCATATTGGAGAAGATTGATTTCTGGAGTCTAGCTGTCTGTTGTGGTACCCCAAGCCATAGGAATTTCTCTCCGTAACAGAATTGGCGGCTCCGCTAGGGACTTCCTAGTAATTGTCCTTTGGGGGTTGATCTTTTGGCATTCAATGTACTTGAAGTGCTCTCTCTCTCTTGTTTCTGTGTCGGGTATGGGGGCATGTATGTCTGGTAGAGCCTGATTGGTGTGAATTTAGTCTCAGCCTGTCTGTTTGCCTTGAATTTTTGCATCTTTTTCTTCCTGTACGTGGTTTTGTCACTTACAGTCGCGTATACACGCGGGTTCCTCTGGAATTTCCGCGTATACACGCGGGTTCACTGCGCACAGTCGCATATACCCTGGTTTTTTACCTTTTTGTGGAAGATTGTGGATTTCTGGGTGAATGCTGTTAGTTGCTGAGTCTCCTTTGGCACTGCTTGAGTCTGTTTAAGGCCTCTGTTTTTTACCAGAAACGTTTTTTTTAGCCTAAATTTTTTTTTTAGGAAAGTTCTGGTCATGGCATCTTTGATTTTTTGTTTGAGATTAGTGCATTAGAGTCCTTTTTCCTTAGTTCTTTGCTGGAATGTTGTTTATGTGTGCTTGCAGAGTTTTGGGTGGTTAGAATCATTCTCTTGCTTTTTATATCTCTTTATTTTCAAAAAATCCTAAATATTTCCTTATCATCATGCAGTGCATTATGCATTTTGCATTGTACTTGCATTAGATCTAGATTTGCTTTGGAGTAATAGTTAGGAGTTCATATAGGGAAATTTGCATTCAGCATTTGAAGAAGAAATTGTGCATTCACGTAGTACGCATACCCTGTTTTCATGGACACAATGCATTTGCATTGATTGTTAGGTGTGCATTTTACTTCTTGTTGCGTCATAACACCATTAGTTGCATGACCATATCCTATTTTTCAGTAAATAAAGCGAAACTAAAATCAACGCTAAATAAAATGAATTACACTCTTTTTCTTTTTAGGGTGCACCAACAAGATTAGGTTTTAGGATCTTGGAATAGTTCATTGAAAGTTAATTCTCCAAGATCACTAAACTACAACAACTAGGTGTCTGTCCAGGGAGTGTGTGAAATCCTTTATATAACCAGCATTCTCAGGAAGCTCCTCTCAAAAGGGAGTCAAGCACTAGGCAGTGTGAGCGGTTGTTGATCGAGATAACCCCTGGTTGGTAACTGTGTAGCACCGGCGATATAGCTAGGATTGTATTCATATCTGGGGGCTCTTTCGGGAGTTTTGGGCTTTGCTACCCTGCCCATACGGTCAATCCCGCCTGCGACTGTTCGCCTGAGCGTTGATTATATCGAGGTGACCTTAGTGACCTTACCTAGGATATCAAGGGGGTACGTGTAGAGGTTATTCTACATGTGTCCCGGCCAGGTTGGGGTTGGACAGCACAGTCGCTATACGCGTTGAAGCTGAGGGCCACAATAATTGGTTTCGAACCTCCGCTTGTGGTGACAAGGGCCTCTCAAGCCTCTCCTAGGCGAGACATACCGGCCACATCCGGGAGCTCACTTATCCAGCCCTTGTTTTCTTGCTTTTGGCTTTAGATTTTATAGTGATTTCTCTGTGTACGCTAGTTGGCCTAGGGTTGACGTAAATAGAGAGTCTTTGCTTTTTTGTTGAGTCATTGAGGAGTCGGGTGCGGTTCCGCACCGTTCTCGTCGGTTAGCAAGACTTCCGCCTTCCACTTCTCCTCCTCCTTTGGGAGAGGGGCCTAGTCGGTCCAGGCAGACTGTGTCACACATTGATTCACACACCATGGAGGATCATTCAGAGATTATTCCTGACCCACCTCCTCCTATTCGTATTGACGATGGGGAACTTACTCCTACATATGATCCCTCACCTGACCTAGCTGATATTGGTCCCGTTATTTCCCAGATAGGATCTTTACATGATAGACCTACTTTTACTAGGCCAGATTCCCCGTTGACCAGATACCGGTATGGAATGCCGGAAGATGCCGAGACTCACTTTGACCCTCCTAGCACCAGCTATGGTGGTTATGTTACCACTGGTTTTCCTATGCACGATTTGACATTTCATGTTGAATCCGATTTTGATCCTAACACTATACCTGGGGGCATTCCCATGCCTTACCTTGTGGAGAGGTTTGGGAGTACTAGTCACATTGCACCTTCCATCCCAGCGGTGGAATCCCCATCTTACATACCTTCTAGGTCTAGAGTTAGTGATCCCATAGCGATACCAGGTTCTAGACGAGTGACGATAGGCACTAGCACATATCTTCTTACAGAGATTCCTTCGTCCTCGCTTCCAAGTTCTTCAAATGCGAATCCTCCACCTTACTCTCGTGGTCCTTTGAGTCGTCATGTAGCTACAAGTCATATCCGTACTGCGGTTACTAGACCAGTTGTGTCTCAAGCCTACATACCACCCATTGTTTCGGGAGGTTATGTTCATGTTTCTAGAGGTCAAGTTGCTACTTCTTCGACATATATCCCTACTTCCGGTATGTATATTCCTACTTCTGGAATGTATATTCCTACCTATGGAGTGTCTCATGGGCCATCACAGCCGATGACCTATGGACCCTACTATGGGGCGCAGTATGGTCCGGTCTCTCAACCTTATGGAGGCGGGTATTCACAACCTGCTTACTCTCCCAACTGTGGCTTTGTAGCTCCTACTATTCAAGGTCCACCTTATTATGCGACTTCCACGCCACCCTATAAGGGTCAGACAAGAGGAGGTCACTATGGCTAAGGTCATGGTGGTAATCAATCCTATGTGAACCAGGGAGCGGTCCCTAAACCTCATCATGATAAGCTCCCTTTCCTTGCGACACTCAATTTACTTGACTTATCGAGACTTACAAACGATCCTGTGGCTCATGACCCGGCTTGGCCGGCTGTCCCTACCAAGCTTCCTTCGGACATACCTAAGTTCGAAGGCAAACCAGGAGAGGATCTGAGTGAACACATTACGACATTCCACCTATGGTGCTCTTCTAATTCATTGGATCAGGACTCAGTTCACTTGAGACTATTTCAACGCACCCTTACAGGGCCTGCGGCGAAATGGTACATAGAGTTACCTAGGGGTGCCTTTAATTTGTTCGATGATCTTGCGATGACTTTCCTTAATCACTTCCAGCTACCAGTACGATATGATGTCGGTACCGAACTCTTGTCGACATTTCAGCAAGATAAAGCCACCCATATTTCTGATCATATTCAGTAGTGGCGTAGACGGAAGAGATTAATCAAAGCCTTTATACCACCGGAATTCCTCCTTGAGTGGTTCCTCAAATTGTTATTACCATATATCGCGAAGGATGTCTCCACATCCGGAGTGCAAAATGAGGAACAAGCCATCTTTAGGGCGCAGGAACTAGACTTGATCTATGCTCAGTCTGGTTTGTTATATGAGATTATACCTAATGCCCCTCGTTCTAGTTTCGATCCCAAAGTCAAACCTGGACAACATGCCGATGGAATTGTGGGTAGTGCAAGTAAGAAACCTGCAGGTTCAGTTGTGAAACAAGTTTCTCAATTGTCAATCAACCAATCTGCTTCGGGACAAGCTACGACTTCGTCTCAGCCCGCCCAAACGGCGAATGTACTTGCTGTGCAATCGTCCGACCAGAAAGGTAACCAGCAACCTGGACGGAATAGAAAAAAGGGTAAAAACAATAATAAGAAGGGTGGGAATAAAAATGAGAATGCCAACAATAATGACAAGAACAATAAAAATGATGGGGGGGACAAGCAGAATAAGCGTAAGGTTAAGTTTCCTTGTAATCTTTGTAAGGACGATCACCTCACTTACTTGTGCCCTAGGATGGATGAAGCTTCGAATTTTATAGCACAGGGCCCAGCTGTGTTAACGAACCCTTACCGCATAACCAAAATATGAACTCGAAGTCCCATGATCAATCTAGTGATGATGATCCACCTGAGACTAGTGGTCATGGGTTCATTAATATGGTCCGTGTCGCGAAAGTTGTGACGCGTGCGAAATATTATTCTTCGTCACAACCCAACCCAGGTAAAGAACATGATCCACCAGGAACTCCTTTGCGTATTGAGAAACCTGCGGACAAACCTGAAGCTGCACCTCGCATTGCTAAGGGGGTACTTAAGCGCTCAGGGCATAATCCAAATGCCCGAGCCACCCAGAACTATTCAGTTGTCAAGGACTTGGGTCATACTCCTTGTGTGATGTCTGCATTGGAGGTGCTTCAGAGTTGTCCGTCGCAAAGGAAGGCTTTGCTTTCCGCTCTTGGTGTGAATGGTGATGATTCTTCCTTAGTGATCAAGTTTCAAACTACAGGACATCAGCCTCACTTTCCCTACTATGTGTCCCTTTTGGTGCATGTAGAATGTCTTAATATGATTGTCAAGCGTACTGTGATTGACGAGGGCGCTGCTGCTTCTGTGATGTCTTTGTCTTGTTGGAAGGGTCTTGGTTCTCCTGAGTTGTCAAAGTCTACGACCATGTTAACTACTTTTGATGGGAGATCATTTAGGCTGCACGGTATCCTTCCTTCTCTTAAAGTCCATTTGGGGGGGAAGACCGTTGCGATAGAGGTCGAGGTGGTTGATGCGCCCCTTGACTACAATCTCTTACTGGGAAGGAATTGGATGTACAGTATGTAAGCTGTCACGTCTTCCGTATTTCGCGTTGTATGCTTTCCTCATAATGGGAAGATTGTGACGATTGATCAGATGTCATTCAAGAATCCGCCTGTGAGTGCATCTTCGGAAGCTTCGGTTCCGAAAGTTGAGCATTCCCAGCCGGCAACTGGGAGTGTCGGTGTAGGTATGTATCCTTCCCTCATGGGAACTTTTAGTTGTCCTGCACCTGTCCTCATGATAGGAGCTAGTTTCAATGGTGCTTCCACGTCTACGAGATCGGTGCCTTTTCACACAAGTCATATGGGAGATCCTTGGATTCTTCTTTCACCGAGTCCTTCGAGTGATGCCATTGAAACGAGTGCGCCGTTTCCTACAGCCATGATTGCTTATCAAGCTAATCTTCAATCTGCTGCAGAGCCTTGTTCTTCTTCTTCACGGACAGAGGAAGAAGACCCCTATGTGTTGCCTGCATGGGCAGTATAGTCTTCTCATGCCCACGATTTCCTTGATATGGTTTTCCCTTCAGATGAAGCGATCATTGAGGCTATGTCGGGAGTTGAGCCACCATGGGAGGAACTCCATCATAGATCATATTTCCTTCCAGAGTTTGACTTGTTGGAGCATGAGGATTATAGGGAGATTCTTAGACAGAAAGCTGGTAGGCCCATGATTCCATTAAGCTCTCCTGGTCAGATGGCTGATGGAAACATGGCAAACATATCATCAACTATGCCTATCAACATTTCTCGCAACCCTGGTACAGTTGAGAATGTGTACATTGGGGCGGATTGTTCCCAAGATGAGATTCGTGAGTATACCGAGCTCTTTAAGCAATTCCGTGATGTTTTCGCTTGGTCTTACGATGAGATGCCAGGGATTGACCCTCGGATTGTCGAACACGAAATTAAAACTTATCCCAACGTGAAGCCTGTTCGACAGCGTTTACGCGCGGTAAATCCTAGGAAAGCACCCGCCATAAAAGCAGAGATAGAGAAACTATTGAAAGCTGGTTTCATCTATCCCGTTCCCTTGACGAAGTGGGTTTCAAATCCCATTCCGGTAGATAAGAAGCAAGGAGCGATCCGTATATGCACTGATTTCCATGATTTAAATCGTGCCTGTCCTAAGGATAACTTCCCCACACCGTTTATTGATCAGATTTTGGATGAGTGTGCGGGTAGCGAGGTGTTCTCCTTTATGGATGGTTTTTTCGGATATAATCAGATTCAAATTAAACCTGAGGACCAACATAAGACCGCATTTATTTGTCCTTGGGGAACATTTGCATATCGGAAAATGCCTTTCGGCCTTAAAAACGCCGGAGCTACTTTTCAGCGGGCAATGACCTTGATTCTCCATGATCTCAAGTCCATTATCGAAGTATTTTTGGATGACCTCGCTGCTCATTCTCGTATGAGGATGCGTCATTCTTATCACTTGAGATTGGTGTTCGAAAGATGCCGGCACTATGCTGTTAGATTGAACCCTCATAAGTGCATCTTTTGTGTGAAATCAGGTCGTTTATTAGGATTTATCGTTTCGAAAGAGGGTATAAGAGTCGACCCCTTGAAAGTGGAGGCAATACTTCAGTTGTCTCCCCCGCGAAACATTTGTCATCTTCAGTGTTTGCAGGGCATGGAAAACTTCCTACGAAGATTTGTTGTCAATTTCGCCAATTTGACTAGAGGTTTCATGCATCTCCTGAAGAAGGATACTCCCTTTGAATGGGATGAGCGAGCCCAGGAGTCCTTCGATGCCCTTAAGAGAGCTCTAGCATCGGCCCCGGTGATTAGTCCTCCGAATTATAGCCGTGATTTCCTATTATATGTGGTCGCGTCTTTAGAGACGATTGGGATGGTTTTGGTTCAAGAGGATGAGGAGATCCAAGAGCATGTCATATACTATCTGAGCCGAAACCTTATTGACGCAGAGATTCAGTATTCTCATGTAGAGAAGCTTGCCTTGGCCACTATACATGCAGTGCAGCGTTTGAGACATTATATTCTCCTTCGCCAAACCTTGGTGGTTTCCCATGTCAATCCATTTCAGTTCGTCCTCACACGTAGGATGATTGGGGGAAAATATAATAAATGGATTGTCATTCTGCAAGAGTTTGATCTCGAGTTTGTTTCGGCAAAATCGAAGAAATCGTTAATATTTGCAGAGCTCATATCATATTTTTTGAGCGAGGCTGAGGAGTCGGTATGTGAAGATACGTTCGTTGATGAACACATTTTCTTAATCTCAATGGCTGACCCATGGTATGGTGATATCATAGTATATTTGCGAACGCAGAGGACCCCTACTCACCTCTCGAGGGATGAGCGACGTCAAGTATGTCACGTTTCCAAGAACTACCTCATAGTGGACAATACTTTGTACCGCCGTCGAGTAGATTCCCTTTTATGACGTTGTTTAACTCACGATGAGGCTGAGGTAGTGCTTAATGATTGCCACGGAGGGGCGTGTGGTGGTCATTTATCTGGGCTTGCTACATCCCAAAAGATTTTGAGAGCAGGATATTTCTGGCCGTCGATCTTCAAGGATTGTATTGAAACGGTCAAGAGGTGCCACCCTTGCTAGGTGTTTGCACGTAACATGCGCTCGAAGCCTGCCCCGTTGCACCCTATTATCACCGCCGGTCCCTTCACCAAGTGGGGGCTAGATTTTATGTATTGCAACCCAGCTTCGGCTGGGGGGCACCATCATATCATTGTGGCTGTCGATTACTTCACGAAATGGGATGAGGCAATGCCTACAGTAAAATACAACGGTGAGACAGCCGCTCATTTTGTATTCAACCAAATCATCTCTAGGTTTGGGATTCCGAGAGAGCTTGTCACTGACCATGGCTCGCACTTTCAGAATCGAATGATGGAAGAGTTGGCCTCCAAGTTAGGATATAATCAAGAGCACTCCTCTTCTTACTATCCTCAAGCGAATGGACAGGTTGAAGCTGTGAATAAGTCACTTAAGTCCATTCTCCAACGAACCATCGCACAAAGTAAGACGAATTGGCATATTATGTTGTATCCTGCTTTGTGGGCATACCGAACCGCGGTAAATACTGCCACTAGTTTTTCTCCATATCAGCTTGTTCATGGAGTGGAGTCAATATTGCCGGTTGAATGCGAGATTCCTTCGTTGAAGTTAGCCGTGGAACTCTTACCAGACACTTCGCCTTTGGAGGAGCGTTTGGTTCACCTTGAGCAACTCGATGAGCAGCATAGAGATGCCTTGGTGACTCTAGAAGTTAATAAGCGTCGCATGAAGGCCCAATACGATAAGTCTGTCTGTCGG
>LPNX010696751.1:0-97200 GCA_001517045.1 Pseudotsuga menziesii | reverse complement strand
AAAAATCAAAAAACCAAAATCCGGACAAGAAAAGATATTATCTTTGGCAGCTGTCGAGTCGTGTCGCCTTCGAACAGAGCACTGTATATCACATCCATTGGGTGGGTTATAGTTTGACTTTAGAAGCTGTACTCGTTATCTGAGTTTTATCTCCACCGACTTGTTAAGCTTCCAGTCCCTATGGAGCCTCTATTGATGCCTCCTGCGTCATAGAGATGTCCTAGTTTGTATATCGAGTCTATGCTGCCTTCATTCAGTCACCATACGCCGTTATGCTCTTGCTCGAAGGAAGTTGAAACCTGAGTCGGCCATTCCTCAGTTATCTTGACTTTGCATGTCGACCATTCCCGGTACAGTTACTGGTTCGTGCACCTTATGATCAGGTTCTTCCATATTATACAGCCTTGCTGAGTACCTCGTGTTGGATGATGGGGGATGCCTTAATGCCCTCCTTCCAGCGGATTTCATCCCATCGACTTCAGATCATTTATTCTGGGATTCAAGTCTAGATTCATTTTGAGTGCCTTGAGACTTGCAGTCATCAGTGGCAGGTTCTCTCACCATCGACAGTTTTGGGAATACATCAATGTCCCCTGATCGATGGATTCTCTCAAGTGTTCGACCTCAACACATTTATTCACACTTGTTAGTTTGCACTCTAGTACCTTGATTCCCATTTTCATTATTGGTGGGTGATCTCGCGTCTGTTAACGGTATACATCAATGACCGGTAATCAGACGATGGAATACTATGTTCGACCTCGACACCTCTATTCGCATAGTAGGACATGTACTCGTAGCGGTTTGTGTAGAATACCTTCCAGTTTGGTGGCATCCACTATATGCTACCTCATTGATCGTGCCAGTTTTCATGAGATTTCAGCTCTCGTGACTTGTTCTAGTATATGTCAGATATTTCCAGCCACTATGGAGATCTTGATTTGTTATATATCTTCAGCCTATGTGGAGATCATTGTACTTTGTATATCCTCATCATGGAGATTCTGATCTATGTATATTGTACGTGGAGATGACCACATATGTTCTATCATGTTTCATGCCTATTCATGGCCATTGTACTCTTATGTATCCGGGACTGCTCTATGTACTTGCAGTTATATACAGAGTTGTATTATGGTATTATGCTGATTGGGTGGCTGGTATTCCATTTGGGTACCTTCATCACTTCACTTCTGGGATGGACTTATAATGTATTTCGGCCATTGTATAACCCCTCTGATCTCATACATTAGGGGGCATCTGTTATAATGGATTTCACCACACTAGGTGAATCACACATTGTATGGCCTTCCCCTATCCCGCTGCAGACTCATTATTCCCTATGGACCGTTTATTGTCTTTTGATGTATTATTGACCATCCCTAAAACATTACAAAAATTATATACGCGGCCTTTTCCCTGATAACCATGTACATACGTAGATATTCCCTATATAGTCGCGTACATCGGGATGTGTGCATAATCCAAAACTGTTGGACCGTTCCTTGACTTGAATCTGACTCATATGACTCCTGGCCTTCCATATGCCTTGAGATCGCACGGATTTGACCTTTCAGTATCACTTTGGAAAGCTATATAAGGAACCATTGAGACATTGAAAGCAATAAGAGAGAATTGAGAGTACCGAAACTATAGTCCATTGTTTCCAGAACTATACTTGAGTTTGCATCCCTTTGTCCCTTTGGAGCACTGTTGTGTTCTTCCGAAGCTTGCCTTTGTTAGTGAGATTGCTATCGGAGTGATGGAGGATTGAGGTGGTGGAGGCCCAAGTGGGGGATTTAGTTTCTCCAATTCACAGATGTGCCGTCAGAGGTTGTCACTTGTAATCTCTGATTCATATTAATAGAAATATCTTTTCCTGTCCAGTAATGTGTATTTGAATGAATGTTGCATCCATTGGAATATGTCAAATGCTTATACATTATTAATTATATATGCTAGAATAGATCTAACACCATGAAATATAGTATGCTTGTATTGTTTACTTGTTGTTGAGGACGTGTATAACAATTCAAGCTTAAGATTGGAAAGCTCAACGGGGATCTACTTCAACCGTCCGGAATAAGGTATGAGGTTCGATCCTTTAGTGTTAGATGTTTTTATTTCTATTGCATATTGGAGAAGATTGATTTCTGGAGTCTAGCTGTCTGTTGTGGTACCCCAAGCCATAGGAATTTCTCTTCGTAACACTGATGAAGGGGATCTTGTTAGTATTCTATCCTCAACTTCTTGGAAATATATAGCTTCTCCTTAGCTTTTTCCATCCACCGATAAGATACTGGATTTTAATAGAAGAACTACTACACCTTTAGGGATCCTTCCTCACTTACCTATTACCTTAGGAGGGAAAATTGTCTGAATGGATGTTATGGTATTCCAAGGACCTTTAGATTTAAATCTTCTCCTCAGATGTGAGTATGTTTACGCAATGAAAAATGTAGTTCCCACACTCTTTCAAGTGATGCATTTTCACCAATATGGGAAGATTGTTACCATTGATCAACTTTCCTTTGTTAAACATGATCATCATATAAATCCTAGTCATTAGAATTCCTTGAATATCCTGCATGTTCTTGTGGTTCCTTCCCCTTCGTTGTCCATGTCTCTTGGATTTGGACATCATGCCAGAGTTCACTTGTTTGGAAATTGATATATTATTCCCATCATAAGGAATATTAGGGGGCATGTCCCTAGTATTTGGACATCATACTGGAGTTAAGCTGCTATATTCTTATGTAAGGGGGAACCCTTCCAACCTATGGACATCATGTTGACTAATAACTAAAGAAGAGAATAGTTCTTTTTCTATGTGGATTTCATTAAACAAGTGAAATAGGAATTACCAAGAATATCTCCCTTTCTATGTCAACCTTGTTAAAAAATGAAGTAGTATTACTCAAGCAAAGTTTACATTTGGTTTCAATATTCCATAAAAATGAAACCATCCTTTAAGCATAGGCCTTTCCTATTCTAGGATTGTGTAAAAATGAAATAGGTCCCCACAAGCATAGTTCTTTATTGTTTCAAGCTTATGTAAAAATGAACCAGGTCATGCCTTTGAGGAGAGTTTTCCATTATTTTTACAATTTGAACCTTTATTTTATCTGTTGTTAAATCCTCTTTCTTCCTTGGTCTCTAGTGAACCCTTTCTTAGTAGTAGTCCAGAGTTTTAAGTTTGGTGAAGAAAAAAGAGTATGTAGATGAAACAAAACTTTGAGGGAATGTATTAAATCTATTTATGTTGAAGTTGAGCCAATGAATAGTTTTACTGGGGGCAATACTAACCTATTGACATCATCTTGGGAAAATAATACTGAAAATAATCACTATGAGCATACTTTGTTCTTGGTTTCGAGCTCACTAAAACATGAAATAACATCCTGATTACAGTTCATTCTCTATTGAAAGATCATTAAAAAATGAAGCATATACCTGAGAATTCTTCGAATTGATCTTCGAGCTTGTTAAAAACAATAAGATGGTGTCGAGCATAGTTTTTTTTCGTTTCAAGATCGTTAAAAAATGAAGTAGATCCTTCGATCTTACATTTCATTTTTTGTTCTTTGGTTAAAACATGAAAAGTGGTTTGAACTTACATTTTCACTTTTTCATGCTCTAGATTCAAACATGAAAAAGGTTCCCAGTGCTCTGAATATCATAGTCATGCTTGTTAAACTTTCGGACAATCTGTTTTTTCGGACTCATAAAAATAGTTATGAAAAATGAACCATTATTAGAGCATCATACCACCTAGTACCATGGTCACATACCACCTCAGATACACCTTCATTTTTTTTCAGTTATGTTGTATTGTCCAAACCTTGGTTATGTTTGTCTCCTAAGGTATTTGGAGGTTTTGGAGTAATAAATTCACCCAGACACCCAAATTTGATCATTTAATAGATCATGCACCCTCATTTGTGATAGTTTTATTCTTGGTTCACTCCCACTCCTTAAAATAGGGAATTGGTTTGACCAAAGGCGCTCATGCATTCTATTTAAGTGTTTTTGTATCTTTTGGACCATTAAATTCTTCCTAGAGCCACTCCCACTCACCCATGAACTCCAACACGCATATCCTATGCTTATTTATGTCCTATCATGCTTCACCCACATTCACATGGATGTTCATGACAGTTTGAGGTGGGTTGGGAGCTA
Organism: Pseudotsuga menziesii; assembly: GCA_001517045.1. NCBI lineage: Eukaryota > Viridiplantae > Streptophyta > Pinopsida > Pinales > Pinaceae > Pseudotsuga > Pseudotsuga menziesii. Next base: position 93,021 of record LPNX010696751.1, on the reverse strand, counting down.
ATTGGTCATCCTAGGGGCGTTTGAGGTCTAATATAAGCCTACCACATGTATGCCACAAATTTTCCTCCAAATTCTAATGATTTTATTCGATTTTATTATATTCATGTTCCAGACACATTTACATGTTGTAAAATAATAAGAAACTCTGTTATTAGCACCATATCTATGTGTTAATGTGGCTCTTTTACACTGTTTTCTGCATAATTTGTGAAAATATCTAGTTGTGAGTATTATATTATATCCTATATATTTTTTTGAATCAAATTTTCACATGGTATTAGAGATATTTGGAGCTTCAAATCGAATTCATATATTTTGAGTTGCTATCTAGTGTCTCCAAAAAAATTTGAGAGTTTGCATTGCAGGTTGTTCTAGTTTTCTTTGTCACTCAGTACACTTGCCAAAATGTAGAAAAATCATTTATTTATCACCCTTTAAATTATTTTGAATGGAATTCCAAAATGGATACCCAGTTGAGGTCGAAAGTTATCTACAGAGTAACCATGGGAACTGAGAATGAGCCCAACTCTGCTATGGAAAAATCCAAGTATTTCAAGAGATTGGATGAAGCATTCAAGATTCTTTGTATTGATATTTGGATGGATCTTTTATTTCATGTCAAAATTATTAAAACATTGAATGAAGTATGTCTCAAGCTCAAGTGACTTTTTGGGAAGACACATAATATGAGAGGACACCAACTCAAAAATGAGTTGATCACATTTATCCCAACTCACTTTGAGATGATCTAGGATTTCTTAACCAAGTTTAAATACTTGGTACTTCTTATGAAACAATGTGGCATTGAAAATAAGGTAGAGAAGTTGACGATGTCCATTCTTTCGAAGCTAGGGCTTGGATATTCAGTGTTTGTCTCGACATTCCACTCAAAGAAGATGGTAGTTCAAAATTTGAGAATGCCTACCCTAAAGACTTCATGGAGTATTTAACTAAAGAACAAGAAAAAATGTTTCAAATGGGTACCATTAAATGCAACAAGGATCAATACCTTGTTGCAGGTGTTTCGAATCAATCTAAAGGAAATAATAAAGACAAATATTTGAAGTGGAAGGAGAAGGTCAAGTCTTCTAATGGGGGTTTGAATCCTTGCAAGAACAAAGAGAAGATGAATCAAGAGAAGAAAAAATTCACATATTGTCACAAAGGTTGGCATCCAAAGATTGCACAAATGAATAAAACCATTGACATGATGGCACAAATACTTGAGAAGAATAACATTCCTCTTCTAGATGGCGCAAGGAAGAAAGTGGGAGGTTTGAATTCTAAGAACAAGAATAAATGTCGTGCACTGGTTTTTGGATATTATGGCTCTTCCTCGTGTTTGTGATAGAAATTGTTCCTAAACTACCACACGAACAAGCTAACACAGTCTCAAAAATAAAACAAAATGAAATTGGTTTTTAATGGTTTTGGTTTAAAACTTTATCAACAAGGAGGTAAAAACATAAACAAGCTAACGCAGAACTAAATTATGAACAAGGTTGAAGAACCAAGGATCAAACACATATGAATAAACCATAAAAATTACACATATAATATTGATTCCATCCACAAGATACAAGCATTTGCATCAGTAAAAACCTTAAACAAGAAATGAAGTTGTATGTTGAGTAATCAAACAGATTATAAACAAAACTAGCATAACAGGTAAAATGGTCTATCAGTATGTATATAATCAATAACAGTATTCAAACTTACATAAGAGTTATAAGTCATGGCTTATGATACATCAGCTCTAGAGCCTCCCCTTGAGTCAAAATTCGAACCCTAAAATTGGATGTTTGTCTTCCTTTTATCATCAAAAAGGTAGAGTAGTTCCATTAATACCTTCTAGGTCTATTTTGAGACAGTTACAATAAGTAGTTACCAAATAAATTCAAATACATAAAGACTAATTAATCAAAAATAGAAAAATGGATTTGGGGAAATTTGACGAAGTTCTGAAAATTGGGGTCTCAAAGACGCCTGTTCAAAAACAGAGAGATGGTTTTTTAAATGAGTCTATTATGAACAAAATTTCTCTTGGTTTTTAAAAATCCCCCCTCAATTTATTGGAATACATGCTGGAAATATATGACTAAAATAGGAAACTATTAAATAATTCAAACCCTTAAAAATAGGCCACAAAGATGAATTCAAATATCTCAAACGATAACTGTTGTTGTTAAACTGAGAGAGGTTTTCTGGATAAGTCTGTTTTGGAAAAAACCCTCTTCTTGTTTTCTATAAATTATTTGCATGACCTTGTAATATTCTCCCAATGATAATGACAAAAATAGGAAAAACGGAACTGCTACAAGAATCTCCTCATGAAAATAATATTTCACAAAGGGCTCAAAAATGAGGGTTAGATCTTAAATATAAATCTTAGAATAGATTTTAATATAATATTTTTCATACTTTAAAGATATATAACCCCTAATAATCAAAAGGAAAACTTTAAAGCAAATAAAAGGAAATAAATCAAAACAACTATAACCATAAAATCAAACAAAATGTATTTATCACTATGAAACTTCAAACCAAACCAAAATGAAAAGTAATAGGAAATAAATATTTGAAAAATAACACACATAGACTAGGAACAATATTAGTCTTAACACCTCTTTCATCATATATTCAGGTGCCTAAATGAACATGGATTCAGTACAAGAATACTTGGCATCCCTACATCCAAACAGTGGTCCATCCATCCTCATCGGTCATGACTCTGAGATCCCACCTAGAGGGATTTCCAAGATCAAACTTGGGAATGGGTACTTCAAAATATGTTGTATGTTCCTGATCTTGTAGCTAAAATACTCTCTTTCTATCAAATGAAACACAAATTTTTGGCCAAGAGAATTACGTTCACTCAAGATGCTATGGAGATTTCATAAATTTCCATAGTCGAAGTTGTTGTAGTGGGTATTGTAGATCATGAGTCGAGGATGTATAAGTTTTCACACTTTCTTCCTTACTCCTCAAGGAATGAGCTCATGTCACATGCCAATGAGACAAAAAATATATTGCATGAGAGGTTTGGGCACCTTAAATACATATATCGTCAATATTTGAGAAAAGAAAACATGATTGAAGGGATTCCAAGTGTCATTTTTTCCAAAGGCACATGTTACAACTGATTTTACCACACTTGGTAGATCATGTTTTTATGGCCTTCCCTATCAATATGTAGTCTCTTTAGACCTGCTTTGCTCAAAATAAACTTTAATACTCTAAAAATCCCTATTTATTGGTATACCCGAGTCACAAGATTACATCCCATGTGTACATGCAAATTGTCCCACTATGATCGACGTACATCGGGAAATGTTCCCAAAAATAAAATATTAGGAGTTTTTTCTCATCAAGTAGTGAATGAATTGACTATTGACATTCCATATGCCTGGAAATGATCTTATTTAACCATTCAATTCCTAGTGAAGGGTTGTATATTGAGATTATTGCATGCATAAGAGGGGGATAGTTGATGAGAGAAATGCAAATATAGTGGAATTGTGCCCCATTCTTGCATACTTGAGTAGGCATCCCTTTTTCCTTTGAGAATCCTTTGATGCTCTTCCCAAGATTGCCTTTTTATCGTGATTTTGGCATTGATATCAAGAATTGAAGTGGTGTATGTTATAGCTCAAAATGGCACATCTCTTCCTATGATCACTTTCCCATGTTTTTGTCGCATGTCGACACTTACATGACAACACTTCATGAAAGTAACTGAAAAACACCTAACTTGGAGGACCCATATATTGAGTTTTGTAACTCTGTTTGACATCATCTCTATATCGTTGGAAAGGTATCCAAGTTAGATAAAACTTTCTAGAACACACTAAAGTCTGAAATTCCTACAAGTACCCTAAAAATGATATTTTTTTTATGTATATGCGAGTTTCCTTAAGGAAACCCGCGTATGGTACACAACTTGCTATATATAATACTCGTTTATGCCCTAAATACGTGACTATTTTCATTGAAACCCATGTATCCCTACTGCATACGTGACTGATGTCTTTGCAACCCATGTATTCATGTCAAAAGTACGTTTTTTGAATTTTGGGTAGTTTGGTTAGTTATGCTTCTAACTTCTTTAGTTGTAACTAAATTGTCTTCGACCCTATCTCTTTAGAAGCATATAAATAAAGGTAGGGAGGTCCATGAGAGGGGAATGGAACTTTTGCATTGTCATGATGGAGGAATTTGGACTCTCTTTACCCCACCTTTTCCCTAGCAATCATCCCCTTTTGTTGCAAAGTTTGGAAGCTGAGTTCGTCAGAGAAGAGAAGCAGTAGAACCAGATCAAGGTTTCATGAAGTCCCAACTTGAAGAGAAGGTATATTTGTACTTGTTTTCAAGATTAATAAATATGTGATGTCCTTATTCTTCCTAAATTATTGTTCAATGTGTGATTGAATCTTTGTTTATGATCATATGATGATGTTAATCAGATTTCATGTTTCTTTGATTACCATTGTTTTATATGTGGTCATATTGGTTTGAGGAAGGTATAATTCGTTTTGCAGGTCTCTTGGAGCAAGAGGAGCGAGAGGAGCAAGAAGAGGATTAAAGGGCTGCTTGGATCAACCTTCATTTGTCAAGATATGAACCATTATAATCTATGAAAATTGCTTATATATTCTTGTTGAACATTATAAATCCACCTTTCAACCCCAGTACATTGATGGGCTCTTAAACCCTAGCCATAGGAAACTTTCCTTTACAACAGAACTAGCGACTCCACTGGGGAGAGCCTTCTCTGTTTGGGGTTTCTTTGTCTTTATTTCATTCTTCTACATTTTTTTAGGTCCTTCTTGTCACTTAGGAACAACTTACATAAGTCTGATAGAACACCTCTCCTGCCTTCCTCAGGCAGTTTTCACCATTTTTATGTTTTTTCCCACCTATACATGAGTTTTCGACTAAATACTCGCATGTCTGGTTTGTACATGCGAATTGCTATACTGTCAACCAGAGTATGATATGTGTCCTATTAGTAGTACAACCTGTGTGTTCTTGTACATGCGAATTTCTATACTGTCAACCTGCATGTACCCCTAAAACAATGTTTTTTCCTCATTTTTGTGGTTTTTTCTACTATTGTGGGTTGTTGGTAGGTCTTTCGGGGTCCTCTGTAGGTGCATGACCCCAGGGAGTTAGTGTCATCTCTTTTGGTTGTTCTCTATCTATGTGGTAAGCCTTTTTATTGTATTAGGGTTTTCTCTTTAGTCCTTCCCCCCACGCCCTTTTCCTGGCATGGTTCTTGGCTTATGTTTCTGGTCAGCCTCTGGTACTGATCTTTGTCTGAACTTAGAAGATTAATGGTTTTTGTTTCCTTATTCCTTTTTTGGTTAACTTCACCATGCCAAAATAGTTGACTTGTGTCTTATGCAAACCTTCCTTCCAAGTAGGGTTTATACTGACTTTAGGGCATTCTAGAGTCTGTTTGGTGGCTGTATAGTAGAGTTCCTTTTGGTTTGTTCTTGTTATCTACATACTTTAGTTTGTAGGTAGTTTTATTTTGCATTTATAAAAGAAAAATAAAAAAACACGTGTTTTCTTATATGCATGTAGATTAGGTTTTTAGTCTAGATTGCATGGCATATCATTATTTTTGAAAAATATAAAAAGAATTTGTTCTTTTGCGGATTTCAAGTTTCTATTTGAAAACAAAGAGAATAGTTTTTTCTTTTTGCATTTCATTTCTCTTTGCTTAGTCATTTTGATTCAACTTTGAGTCAAAACACCACATAAGTTTCATGCCATTTACCATCTGACTAAAAACAACCTTTTAAAATGAATGATATAATTTAAAAATTATTAGTAAGTTTTTTTTTATAGGCTGATACACCAACTAGCATAGGCTAGACTTGTGGAATAGGGATTTTTAACTCTCCACAAGTATAAAATTTCATACGTAGTTGGCTAATCACTAGGTAAACCCTTTTTTATGTTGATTGTATCTGGGAAGCTCCTCTCAAACAGGAGTTAAGCATGGGTCCGCGTGTAGGATTTGACTGAGGAGATAACCCTTTGATTCCTTGTCAAAGCGTAGACCAAGGTTATTGTGCATCTAGGGATTCTGTCTTAGATAGGGTTTCAGGCTTGCGATTGTCCCCCTAGACTATTCATATAGTTAGGGTAGCCTTTAGTCTCTTTGACATATAGGGTTCATACACAGGTACATCGAAAGACTATTTCTGGTTGACCTTGAATGGGATTGGAAGGTAACCCCAGTAGAAGGTGTGGGAGGGTGGTTGGGTGATTCCTCTGCTTCTTCCTAAGAAAATCTACACAGACACCAAGTAACTATCTCTATGCTTTCTTTTGGAAAGCATATCTTATACCTGTTTGTATGTTTCACTTTAGGAATTTTTAGTGAGTGTTGTGTGGTTTGTCTATACTTAGTTTTCCTTTAGGTGTGTGCTTTGTACTTTTGGTTTCCTATCAAATTCAAAATTCATCTCCTAGTTTGAAACTATGTCTAACACCGCTTTGAACACCAACAAAGATATCCCCGTGCTGGGAATTCCTTGTATTATTCCTCTCACATGGAATGTTGGTGTTCCTTTGATGGCCACCTTGAATCTACCTAGATTCACCCTAGGGTTACCGGTGTGGTTGTTTTCCACTCTAACTGTCTTGAATGCTCCTAATGATTCTCTAGTAAGTTCCTTATATCAAGGGCATCAAAACATTGTTTCCCCTTCACCTGCAGTTGATTCTCTTACTCCTTCTACCCCATGCGGTGAAAGTACTAATACTAGTAACCGAAATTCTAAAAGGAGTAAAAGAAGGAGGAATAAGAAGAAGGGACATAATAAAGGGGGCACCCACTCAACCTCTGCAATTCAAGTTGAACCTCACCACCCAACCTCTGCAGTTCATGCTGGGGGAACCTATCCAACCTCTGCAGGTCATGTTGGATCTAAGCAGTCAATCTCTACAAGTGATGTTGATCTTCACCATCCAGCCTATGTTGATCATGCTGGTGGGATCCTTCCAACCTTTCCAGGTCACAGCGAATCTAGCCACTCAACCTCTATAGTTCATGCTAAGGGCACATGTTCAACCTTTGATGTTCAAGTTGAAACTCCCCATCCAAAATCTGCAATTCATGTTGGATCCATCCACCCATCCTTTGAATTTCATGCTAGGGTCACACACTTAACTGCTGCAAAGCATGTTCATCCTAACCATTCAGCCTCTGTTGTTCATGCTGGTGGTACCCGTCCAACCTCTGTAGGTCATGATGGGTCAGTATCGTAGCCTCTATAAGTCATGTTGGGGGTAGTCTCTCAGCCTCTGTGGTTCATGCTGAAGATAGCCTATCAGCCACTGCAAGTCATGTTGACACAGTTGAAAAGGATTCCCATTCAAAACATAATCCCAAGTTTCCTTGTAAGCTTTGTGAGGGAGACCACCTTACTTATAAATGTCCTTCTATCGCGGAAGTGTGAAAAGTTTGGTTTCATGGTCATCCTGTTTTTGAACCTTATGAAGTTTTTCAACAACCAGCTTCTCTTAGTCAGGTTGGACCCAGTCACCCAGCCTTTGGCAGTCATACTGGGGGAAAAATATCAGCCTTTGTAGGTCATGCTGAGAGTAAATAGTCATCCACTACTATTCATGTTGAAACCGTTGAAAAAACTGGTCGTTTGAAGTGTAAACTTAAGTTCCCTTGTAAGCTATGTGAGGGAGATCATCTTACTCACTAGTGCCCTACTATCGTAGGGGTGCAAGGAGTGTGGTCTATGTAACAGGGATTTATCCCTTGCTATAGGGCAAGAATGGATACCTTCCATCTATAGGATGGAAGGGTAGGTTCCTACAGGTGAAATGCAAGAAAACAGACGGAAAGAAAGTAAAGGACAAGAAATAAATGGAATGGATGGAAACCCCTCTGCAAACAATGTTAGGGTTAGCTCCAACAACCTGCAAACAACTATTAGAAACAAAATACTTGCAAAAACATGTTAGAAATAAACCTGCAAACAAAATTGGGTTAGGAAAAACTATAAAACACTAAAGCAAATGCAAGAAAAGAACACTGGTATACCTTCTCTTTGGTGAAATTGGCCACCATGCCCTAGCTTGGAGAAGCACCTCTCTTGGATGGGGGAGCTATGGCTCAGTGGAGAGTGGAGGAGAGGGAGTGTGGGTGGCTTGAGAGACAAAGGGTCTCAAGGCACCCATGGGCAGCATAATAGTATGCAAGGGAGGAATGTTTTGAGGGTGACCCCCACCCCTCCATTTATAGCTTTTTTGGGGATTTTAAGGGTTTTAAGCCCCTTGTTGGGGCTTGAGCCCCTTTTTTGGGATTTTAGACCCTTTCGCCCTATCTTTAGCTCCTTTTACGGTTTTTATCTCCTTTGGGGGGTTTTAGCCCCTTTTTGGAGGCTTTATCCCATAGGAGACTTATTTAGGATCTTTTTTGTGGTTTTTAAGCCCTTTTGCTCATTCTTAAGCCTTTTTGAGGGTGTGGGGGTCTAATGGGGTGAAATGAGGGTCGTGCATGGGTGTCCTTGGGTGGTGTAGGCCATGTAGAGTTGAGTGAGGGATTTTTTCGGTTAACAGATTGCCTCCTGATGTGTGAGGGTAGGATCTCATTTTATGGCCGATGGACATCATAGGATTTGTTGCGAAGAGGTGGTGCTTCTGGGGCTGGGGCATGGTGGCTTTTGGTTTTTGTATTAATATGCTTCCCATCAATGGGTGAGATACAAATAATGTGTGAAATGTATATGGACGAGGCAGGCATCCCCATGCTCATGACAATGTCAAAAGAATAATGCAATATATGCTCTAAAATACAAGAGCTGATCATATACAACTGATGATACATAGTGGTTGCCTCAATGTGAGGTTGAATACAATACTGATCTGAAGAACTGCTACATTGGACCCATGACATTCTCATGGAATGCTATATATCCGTGACTAATGGCCTGCTGGATTTGGAACAATACATAGCTATATGGACTCGCTAATTGAGAGTCAGAGTCTCTATGGTACAAGTATGCCGCATCAATCATAAATCTATATAGAAGCGTTGCTGGGGCTTCTGAACACTTTCTCCAACGCAACCTAGAAATCATAAGGGACATAACCTCTTTAGGTCCCTCAAATAGACTCATCAATGTGCTAGATTCAGGTGACATCCAGAGTCTTCAACCAAATACTTCAAGGACTAAACCCTGTACGAATCTCAACAGTGCGGTGATGTAGTTGGAGTCAAGCAGACAAGAAACAACCATCCCAAGAGACACTAAGGACTCCTCTCAAGTGGTCCAAGGAACTCATCAATGAGGTTAATGAAACCAAGATACAGGGACCTCTGGGTCTATCCTCTGTAATATGTGTGTTGTCCTCGATAGAGGGAGACCTGCCCCTAGTCAAGGAAATGGTGTTTCCTTGTCCAAAAGAGAGAGGGATATAACCGAAAGGTGTGAGACAATCTACGAACTGACCAACTGAATGGGTGGGGGGGAAGGGAAAGAGTTGAATAGGGGTAAGGGGAGTGTGGTAGACTCAAACTTCCTTTGTTAAGAGTATGACGGCAGGGCGTACCAGGAAACAAATGAAACTGACTCATGGTAATGGGATCATAGCTGCAATACCAGGAATGTCACTGCATATGGGAAATACTTGGGGGAGGTGGATACTTTTGATATTGATGGGATCCAAGGAAGATACATTGTAGAGTACTCTCAACAAAGGTGACCCAAAGTGGGAATGATGCCAAACTATTTTCTGTGAGATGGTGTCTAGAGACACCGTTGTGGTACAATATTGTGGATTTTTGGCAAGCTCGAGAAGGTAAATGCTCGATGGTGCTTTCAATTTTAGAGGGTCATAAAGCATGAAGAAGAATCTAGTGGGGGTATTTTTCGTTGGTATTCTCATGTGCCAAAAAAAGGATAAAATTATACATAGGAGAGCTTTCCCATCTTGTAGGGGATGAGAGACTTCTTTACCATTGGTAGTCTAGTCAAGCCAGAAAAGTTTAAAACTATACTGATTGGACGGTCATTCAGATACTTTTGCGAGCATGAATGAAACCAAGTTTGCTCGGTAATGTTTTCTTGATGAGAAGGCTGGAAAAGAGCTTAATGACAACCCATAGTGAGCTTTTTCGTAAAGTGCGGCTCCTCTGTCCGAGAAAGCATAAAAGTATATAGAGGGGAACAGTCTTGGCTTGAATATAACAAGGTGGTCCTTTTCATTTGATGGTCTACATGGTCTGCAAAAGGAGGTAAACGAGATGATGTATATTCCCTTTCCTATTCTTTAACAAGCAGGAAAGGAAGCAGCTACACTCGGTCATCTTTTCATTGTTTTTAGGAGTTAGAAAAGATCTTAAACGAAACTCTAGTATGGTCAACCAATTACGGTGGAACCGGTGGTGCCCCATGTCGGGATGGTGGACAGTGGTCCAAAGGTCATCTGCGCAGTATGTATAGAGAAGATGGCTCTCAAACATACCAATACATGCACAGGATAGATTGCAGGAGAGGCACGCGAGTCGGTTTGGCAGAGGCACACAAACCAAGGTGGCTCTCGGACATATGTCAGGAGAGCTATGTGTGAGTTGCAGTGGATGGCCTTGAATACATGTGATGTGAGTGCAAGTCCGAAGGCAGTTATATGCCAAATACATGTAAGGGAAATAATTCATTTTTTGGACAATGGTCCAAAGATCCATGTAAGGTGCAATGGATGAAATAGACGACTATATGTTACAAAAATAATAATGATGTTCCTTAATGGGTGGTGGCCCAAGAATCCGCATGAGTAGCGGTAGGAAAGTGTGATGCAAGTACAGGTCTGCAAACACTTTTATCANTAAATCAAGGTAACTTCTAGGAAGCGGTCCCAAAATTTCTTTGTTAAACATGAGGTGATGGTCTCATCAGGAGATGGAAATTTGAGACCCGAGGTGTGAGAGGTGTCTCAAACCGGTTCTAGGTGACTTTGGATTAGTAGCTGATGATGCTTACCCTAACTTGTGCTAAAAAATGTTGAAAAACAAGAAAGGGAAAAAAAAACTACGCTCTAAGGGACTCATAGTGGTGGTATCAGGTATAGAATCTCTTAAGGTGGAGCCCATTGCACGTCTTCTTCAAGAGTCGACCATCTGATTCAAAGAAGAGGTATGCCCCCTTGCCGAGATGAAGGTCATTAGCAAGGTGGGGTGACGGAATTTGGTATTTTATAGGAAGAACCAATTCCACACTATGGTTTAAAGGGAATGGGGTAAAACCGAAGGTGCTCTTACATATATCTCCATCATCACGTAAGTGGTGTTAGGATAGATCAGGTGGATCTTCCACAGTCGACGAGATGGAAGGGAAACTTGTACTAGAGATCATGTAAATGGTATTGGTTGTGGTTTTTGTGGCCTTGCCGCCAGTCTCTAATGGAGGAAGAGGGGCAGGCCTGGTGAAAGGAGGAGTCTTTGATGGACCTGGAGGTAGGTGGAACATCATCTCAATTGGATGGACATGAGTCAACACATCCTAGGGCCTTAGAGGTAGGGTAGATGGTTCAAGGTAGCACACAGGATCTCCCAGTGTGAAATCCTGTAGTTGTGGATTTCCAAGATAGACTTACTCATGATCCTAGATGGTAGGAAAAGGAAAAGGATGACGTTGATTGGGAATGAACCCCACTATTTCCCTGGTAAATGAGGTTGAGGTTGCAACTAAGGTTGTGGTTGTGGCTGGGGAAACAACAAAAGAGACAGGTCTAATCGACCGTCAGTGAGGGTGGAAACAAAAGGGTTTATAGAATTGGACATCATGTAAATGGGCATGGTGTCCAAAGAAGGAGGTGGGGGGTGAACTTCTTCGATCGGAGTGATCTCATATTCAAGGGAATGTTTTCTAAGGTTGGCTAGAGCCGTTTGAAACTCATAAAAGTCTCAGCAGTGGTGAGAATAGTGTCCATATGATCTACAAAGGGCACACGCATGGTTTGTTTTTAACGACTTGTTTCTGACTATTGGCCTGCTTGGGAGTTCAACCATAGGAAGGTTTTCCATTGTATCAATGGCATCCAGGTGTGCATGAATCATTGGGATATCAGGGAAGTTCTGAGTTGAATGGCCATGTTACTCACAGACGGTGCAAGGTGCGATCTGCCAAGGTTCTGTAGTAGCTTTCACATTCTTGCCCCTAACCCTTTTCGGGTGGGGCGGTGTAGGTGTGGGTGTGGTGGTTGGTTTTTGCAGACCGGGTGGAGGATGAGACTCGATTGCAATGGGTTGTATGGGGGTTAAGACTACCTAGGGAATTGGTGGTTGAGCTAGTGGATCAAGATACCATACGGGAATTCCCAATGTAAATTTAGGTAGGTTGAGGGTGGCCATTAACGTCTTGCTCTTGATGCTAGGCAGGGGGAAGAGGAAGGGAATTTTATGAATTGGAGAGGAGCCCAGATAAATCCCTGACGGTTGTATGTGGGGATGAGGTTGTGGTTGCGGCTGTGCATACTGCTGCAGATGCGGATGATGTTGTGGCTATTGTTGGTGTTGCGGCTATGGCCGGTGTTGTGGTTATGGTTGGGGTTGCGGCTGTGGGTGTTGTTTGGGTGCAATGGTGCTGGATGAGAGCATGCACAATTTTGAAGTCTCATTTTGTGTCGGTGGTGGTGACACTAAGGGGAAAGGAGTTGTCATGGTGGTATCGACAAACAACCTAGGGCCCACATTCAACAATGGGGAGGATGGTGTGTTGTCAACCATGGTGTTGATTGCAGGGACAACATTGGCGTGTGTGGTCATCCCTTGTGGCTCAATGGTGTTGATGGTAGGGATAACATTGGCGGGCGGAGTTAACCCTTTCAGATTGTGATAATTGAGTTGATCAACCATCACGATCTTCCCTTCGTGGGGGAACATCATGAGATGGAAGACAATTGATGCGACAACTCTCATGGCATACATATAAGTTCTTCCGAGGAGAAGGTTATAGTCCAATTGAGCATTTACAAACTCTATGTCAATCAGAACTGTCTAACTGACTAATGTTATGGGGACGTGGGGGAGGATTCCTTGGGCTTTAGTGGGATGGACATCATAAGCTCGTAGAGTTGTGGAGGATGGTTGCAGAATTGGGGATCCAAGTTTCTGCCAAACTAGGGTAGACATAACGCACATAGATGCCCCCTCATCCACTATGCACCGATGCACAACCAAATTCTGGACAGACCCTGGGATTTGAAAGGCGATGGTTGATGGCATGCGTAGTTCTCCATTCTCTGTGTCGAATGTGATCAACTTGGATTCGGAGAGGTCTATGGCCTCAAGGGAAACTAGTAAGGCTTTCGGCTGCGTTGGACACATTTTGAGTGCCTCAAGAGCGGACATGGTGGTTGGTGTTTGGTCCAAATAATCCACGATATTATAGCTGACAGTAGCTCTAGCCGTGGTGTTATTGGCAATACGACATATGTGGGGGCGGGGGAATGGGGGTAACTGAAGAAGTGCATTGATTTTATAGAAGTTGATGCCATTGATGTGTCAGCGGGTTTGGTGTTGGTTCCATACTGATTTCGTCTAGTTTGTAGATTGACGTCTTGAGTTGTCATAGCTAGCAGGTGGTGGACACCTGTTTCTACCATGGGAGGTGCCCCCGGAGCGTTGGGATTGGTTTGGGGAGGGGGTGCGGTTGCCACCAATCCTTGGACTGGTAATGGGTTCTGAAGCACCATAGGAGGAGGTACTTGTGGTGCCGGGTTCGGCTGGGCTTGGTCTGTTGTGTTGGTGGCATGTTGAACCTCGTTCCGAATGTGCTGCTTAGCGCAAACCATGAAGGGACACTCGAATGTGTAGTGCTCGTAAACCTCACAGAGTGTGCATGGTTGGTTTGTATGCAACGGAGTGTTTCGTCTCGGTGCATTTGGTCATGGAGGATTTTGGGCAGGTCAGTTTGCCGCAGTATTATTGGGAGGGTTTGGTTGTTGACCACCTCCTTGCGGTTGATTATTGCCTTGGTTCCAGGGTCGATTATTCCTAGCTTGCCCTTATTGATTATTGGGGGCTAGCTAGTTGGGACGGTTTTGTTGTTCAAACACTTGTCCCAATGTCATAGGTGGAGCAGGGACGGGGGCTTGAACCACTTGTACTAGTGGTGCATAATAGATTTGGGTGGGTGGTGGTGCCACAAATGTGGGAATTTACTCTGCGTATTGCTATGCTGGCCAAGCGAAGGCCTAAGCCTACTACGGTGGCATAGGTTATGCGTAAGAAGTTGTGGCTCCGGACTAGGACATCATTCTTGCATAGTTCGGAGTTTGGTTTTGGTATGCAACACTCACAGTGTTTCTTGGTTGTGGTGGTACTGTAGGTGGTGCTGGACGGTGCTGTGGTTGGTGAGAGACCAAGCCTATGATTCCATCTGCAGCATGGGATGTCCCCCGTGCATCCCGATGGGAATTTCCCACACGGGGAGCATCTGGGATGATAGTGTAAAGGTACCCAGACTATGCATAAATCATATCAAAATGCTGGGCTTTTGAGATGGCTTCTTCTTCGGATTTCAGATGTTCGGATGTGAAGTCCTTTTCTATAGGTGGGAGCAAGGTTTTGAGAAACCAATCCAGGAAGATCCTGTCATCAATTTGGATCTTACACAAACTATGGCATTGCTGCCACTCATGGATGTGGTTAGTTATGTGGGTCATAATGTTTTGGCAGCAAGATAACAAGATCTCCATCCCTTCGTCATATCTGACAGGGAGTTGGAAATATTGCAAGAACATGAAAGCTAGGGAGTTGAAATCTAGGTACTTAGCTTGTGGTAGCTCAATGTACCATTTAGCTATAGCACCTGTAAGGGTGTGTTGGCATAGCCTTAGCTTGATTAAATCATCTACGATGTTATTGGATGAGCACCATAGATGAAACGTCATAATGTGATTTTGGGGGCACTCTCTTGCCTTCCCTTCAAACTTGGGAATATTTGAGGGGAGTTTGGTTGGCATGGGAGACCAACATGTTTGATGGCAGATGGGGTCATTTATTGATAGAGCCAAATCATGCAAGTTGATATGTGCCATGAAAGGAAGGTTTGACCCCAAGTTGATGTGAGATGGGGCAGCCGTGGTTGTGGGGTTCGCAAGTGCATAATGCACCTGCATTGTTGGGGCTGCTTGTGGCACCATTGTGGATGGGATAGTGCCCCCAAGTGTGGTGGGAGGGACAGTGTGGATGGAAGGGCCACTGCCCCCATGTATGATGGGAGGTGTAGTGTAGGTGGAAGGGCCGCTGCCCCCATGTGTGAGAGGAGGGGCAATGTATGTAAAAGGTCCACTGCCCCCAAGTGTTGCAGGTAGGACAAGTTGGCTGGTCACTAAGGGTGGTGGGAGCTAACTTATCACAGTTTGCATAACCATGCTGGGGCCACCTACAAGGTTGTTGGTCATAATTTGTGGTGTGGACATGGGTCCATTAGCGATTGATATGCCGAAAAATGGATTCGGTTTTGCACCAGCCATGGGGCTTGATGGTGCAGTGTGTAGGTCTGGTTTAGACTAATATGGGTCTAAATCTAAATAAAAGGTTGTGTGGCCTTATAATGGTGTGAGAGGTCATCGAGAATGGTCTTGAAAATGTCAGTTCAATGACCTGAATTGTGGTGGTTTGCCTCTTAGGCTTGACGAAGAGCATGAGGGATCAATTGTGTTAGATTTGTGTATCAAACTGGTGGAAATGATTTTTTGGAACCCAGTTTCAATGGCTTCCTATTGGCTGTAGGTGGTCACTCATCCATCAATACTTCTAGAAGACAGTGCTTGTCTTTTTCCTCATGGGCGTTCTACTGAATCGGTGGGGGTTGTTGCCTGTTTCGCTTGGCAATTCCTCTCAGCAGCCACCTACTTTGGGGTTACCATGGCACTCCTCACAATGAGTTTCTAGGAAGAGACCAAGCACTTCCCATGGTTAAGGTAGTCAGGGACTTATTTCCTCAAATATTGCAGATTTTTGAACTTAGTGTAAATTTATAAATTTTAGTGGCTCTCTCAGCATCATGAACTGAGTTGGGTTGATTTACGTGGTATGGTTTTTATGTCTTTCTGTGTTTCTGTGTTTCTGTTATTTGGTGGCTGAAAATGGTTTATGAATATTCCACAAATTTCATCATATTGTGGTTGAAAGAAAGAAATAAATAGAAATTTTGTAGACATATATCATTCTTTTACCTCGAATTGTGATAGCCTAACTAAGTGACTACCTTACACCTATATTCTTCTTCAACAAGGAGAAGGTGTTGGGATCTCAACACAATGGGACTAAGCCCATCCATAGATCCACAGGTCACCTCTTGGATGCAAGGTTAGTTAATAGGGAGGACGCTTAGCACTGTGAGAATCCCTCCTTCTCTACCCCCTCTACCTTCCAAGTCACCCATTTTTAGTGGTTTCCAACAATATTGGGTGAAGGTCCTATTACTATACAAGTTGTTCCCTTTGTCTTATCACAGAATACCCCAAAGGGTGATGACTAGGTAGAGGAGGAAGGGTAAGCAAGGTTGTTGATTTTAGGTAAGTTTTAGTTAAGCTATATTCATTAACCCATAAAAAAAATTTAACTTACACTTTGTTCTGTACATGAAATTGTGATTAACATAAACATAAATAAAAATGAAACAATTATGCTGGACAAAGGAAGCTAAACCGCACTAACAGTCCTTAGTCATTAAAAACTAACTTCTGAAAGATAGATCGCATGTTTTGGGTCAAATGTGGCGAGGGGGTCGCCAAATTTTTCCAAAAACAGGTAAGGGGTTTACTCAGATTTTGGAGATAGAAGCAGTCTGTCTTTCTGAAGGAAGTCTCACCTTTTGGGGGAAAAGGGCGACCTGGTCGCACCTATGAGGCCTAAGTGAGCGACCTAGTCCCCTATTTAGGCCCAATAAGTGTGACCTGCTATGGACTAGGAGTTTTTTTTTATCCTGAGTCATATCCGGCCGACAGGAACCTGTACTGTGGCCAAATGGACTTTGATTTGCCTTGTGGAGGCTTGGCAGAAACAGAAATTGTAAGTAAACATGATTTAAACTAGATTTGAAAAAAAATTCAACCTAGGTCAAAAACTGAACTGAAACTTGTAATTTTAAAAAAACAGACCCAGGGATCCTGTGGGATCGACCTGTTATGGTCGCCAGTTCTGTAGTAGGGATTTCACCCTTGCTACAGGGTAGGAATGGATACCTTCTGTCTATAGGATGAAAGGGTAGGTTCCTCCAGGTGAAATGCAAGAAAAACAAACGAAAAGAAAGTAAAGGACAAGTAAGAAATGGAATGGCTGGAAACCCCATACTTTCTTAATGAACTACTCAACCTTTGTCTGATCAAGTGGTCGAGCCAATCTCAGCTTTCGTCCATCCCACTCTTATTTCAGAGAGTGATCCTGATGTGATCAAACCAATGTCATCTTTTGTCAATCCCACTCTCCCTTCAAATATTGACTTTCATGAAGTGGTTGAATTGATTCCATTGTCGATCAATCCCATTCTTCCTTTGGAGAGTGAAGTTTCTGCTAATCACGCTTTCTTCACTGCCAGGTCAGAACTTACTAAACAAGGGGGCACTGAACTCGCTTCGGATCAACACCCACCAAGCTCTCGAATTGCTTCCTTTTTTTGGGATAGCCGAGTTGATTTGTGGCTTCCTTCTGATGCACCTTTCCAGATAAAGGTCAAAGTTCGACAATACACTATTTCTCATTGGATTGCTGATGAAGGAGCCTCAATTAGTATCTTGTCTTCTTGTTCTTGGCGAGGCATGGGATCTCCCAACCTTGTGTTGATTACTAGTTAGTTACTGGCATTTGATAGAAGAACTTGCATAGCCTTGGGAATTCTTTCTCAAACACATGTTACTTTAGGTGGTAAGACCATCTTAGTTGACTTCATGGTGATAGAAGACCCCTTGGACTTCAATATGCTCCTCGGATGTGATTATTCCTATGCCATGCAAGATGTGGTGTCAACATTCTTTCATGTGATGTACTTTAATTATGGCGAATAAATTGTCACTATCAATCAATTATATTTTCTTGATCCGTCTCCTGACCCAATTAGAGACCAGGTCTTTCCTTTATCAATTCACAGTGTTTCTATAGACACTACCTCACCACAAGTGAGCTATGTGGCCTCAGGTCCTTTCCGTTTAATTGCTACTGAGAAGCATCCTCTATTTTCATGCTTACCTTCTTGGGACTTGGTCCCAGCAGTTGACTAGGTGAGTCATCCTATATAGACTATGGAGCCTTCTCTCCACTCTGTCGATCCATTTGAAAGTTTAGATATGTCTCCTATCTCGGATAATCTCCATCCTTTGGATGAATTATTCCTAGATTCTTTGATACAGTCTGACCTTATTTTGGATGTTGGTTCAGTTGTGACTAATTCTAACCCTGATTTTCCTAGTAAGCCTGACCTTTCTTCTTATGTTGGTCTTATTGAGTATTTTGACTCTTAATTTGAATAGCAAGTCAATGATTATGATGAGTTTGATTTTTATTATGAAATTTTCAACTCCCGTGATACTGAGTTTGTTACTACAGACTCTATCTCCCTTGTTGTTTTTTTCTCTCCTTTTGATGTTGATATTACTGATTATAAAATACCTTGATCTTTGGTGCTATAGAATTGTCTTCAGTGGATTCTTCCTTGAATTTACCTTTTGTAGAAGATAGCAAAGTCACATGTGTTTCTACCAAAGTGACGTGCATAAGAACTTTTCTTTTGAATATGATCTTGATGCTATTGTTTCTTGGAGGCAAGATTCTTAGCTGGATTCACAACTGTTTACTAGCCTTCTCTTGTTGTTCAAGTTGTAACTACATTTGCATGTTCCCTGCTCGCACTTATGAGCCTGATGCTGACTTCCAGGATTTTAACTCATTATATAAGCCCTCATCTTTGTTCTCATCGTCGCTAAGCCTTATATCATTTTGCCTTTGCAACTTGACACCATTTACCTTGAGGATATGTTCCCTAAGTGTCTTTATCCTGCTCATGTTCCTTGCATTATGGATAGGTTTGTTCCTCGATCTTAGAACTACTTTCACTTTTCCCTGACACTCGCCTCCTCACATTTAGAGCATTCTTTCTTCTCTCCTTCAAGCTCGTTAAAAATAGTAAGGAGGATGCGAGTTGACTTTTCTGGACTCCTTAAAACTTCACGGGAAAGATATTGAGATTCTTTAGGCCCAGATTTAACTCCTAAAAATAGACTTGACTGTTGAGTAAACTTATCCATTCAAGTTCATTAAGAATATGTGAATGGGAATCCACATTGGTGGTAAGTTATCACTTTCTCGGACCATGTGGAATAGTATGAGAAATGAACACTCTCTTTTCTTTGGAATTCAGAAGAGTATTCTCAGGAATAGGTTTATTACTTAGTCGGACCTGAGGGACTAAACTTACGGAAAAGGATCCCCCGGTATGAGCTTAGTTTTCTCTTTTTCGTGCTCTGGACCTAAACATGAAAAATATTCTGAGTGTACTTTATTTATTTTTCATCCTCATTAAACTCTAAAGAACAAAGCATCGAGTTTACTGTTGTAAGCCCCATTTCTCGTAATCAAATAGATCTTTCCAAGTGATCTTGTGTTCCTTCACACTCGTAAAAATCGAGCTATTTTTCGCTTCTGAAGGTGTGTTGGGTAGGTGGTAATTTAACCTTTTTCAGACCTTCCCAACTACATATGAAAAAGGTGTGCCTTAATTCTTCGGAAGCTAAGAGAGCTCTTTTGAGATTTTTTTTATACTTTTCCGACCTCAGGAGACTAAATTGGACAAAAAAGCACTCCCATGGAGTCTTATTTGGAGTTTTCAGACTCCCTAAACTATGAAAACACCGTCAAGCATTCACTAATTTGGTCTTGTAAAATCCACGAATAAGTGATTTATCAAGCATTCTTCTGTCTCTTCTTCGAGCTTGCCAAAAATGAATAAGGTCTCAAGTTTTCTTTCTTGGACTCTTTAAACATTTACAAGAAAGAGGGGAAGGGAAGTTCATTCACATGTACTTTACATCATGGTAGCAATTCTTGTTTCCTTGAACAAAGCACCATTTTTTAGTCTATCAACATTTGGGTCCTAGTATTTTGACCTTATCCCGATTCAAAGTTTTTTACTCCTCCAGTTGGTCGCTTTCCCAATTATATGGGGAATCTATCAATGTCTCCTACATTGCATATTTTTGTAGTTGGTATTTTTGTGTCAAAATATACGTAAGTCACTTTTGTGTCGTGCTCACTATTCAAAGATTAAACCTTTTTCGTGGCATTCTACAGTTACCTTGACCTTTTGTGTCAGCCATTCCCTGGTATTGTTTCATTACATCATTTCTTCAGCGGTCCTTTTCATGAAATTCTATACCAATTCTAGATCCAATTAGTCTTTGACTTACTTTGTGTTGGATGATGCTTTAATTCCTTCCTTCCAATGGATCTCTTCCTATTGACTGCAACACATCTTTCTCTAGAAATGAGATCTAGAGTTTTATGATAGTACCTTGGGGATTGCAATCATCAGTGGCAATTTCCCTCGCTATTGGGTAGTGGCAATACCTTAATGTCTCCTACTCGATGGATTCTTCAAGTGTTCAAATTCATGTCCTTGTATTCACACTTGTTAGAATGTACTAGGTACCCTGGGGAAGATTTTCATTAATGGTGGTTTCCCTTGCATTTGTTAACAGTTCTCATTATTGACGGGTAGTCAAACGGTTTCCTCCATGTTTGAATTCAACTCCTTTATTCGCATGGTTAGGATTTGTACCTTTTGGGTGGTTTGGATTGAAGACCTTGGGCCGACAGTAGCATCGGAATTTTTTTCTATTGCCCAAGCTACACAAGACCTTGTCCCAGTTCATATGACATTTTTCTAAGACATAGATCCACCTTGTATTTTTGTAGCTACGATCGATTGTTGAGCATGGCTCCACCTCGTCCATTTGTGGCCATGACTCCTTTAGATTTGATATGCCTCCTTTATGAATATTGAGTGACCATGATAGTTTCATCATTTATACATATGTTGGATCCTCCTGTATATTTATGGTGATGTTTCGTATATAGACTTGTATGTCCCAGAGATCAAATTTTTTTGACATTTATCTCTCTTTCAGGAACCTTTATTCATGCCTTTTGATCTTGGATTCTCTGCTCTCTCCATACTCATTTGTTTCCTTTATAATGTATTTATGATATTTTCTTCCCCTCTAACCTCATACATTATGGGGCATCTACTATAGCTCAAAATGACACATCTCTGTATGTGTCCACTTTCCCATTTTTTTGTCACATGTCGACACTTCCATGACGACACTTTAGGATAGTCATTGAAAAAACACCTAACTTGGAGGACTCATATCTTGAGTTCTGTAACTCTGTTTGACTTCATCTATGCACTGTTAGAAAGGTATCCAAGTTAGATAAAACTTTATAGGAGACACTAAGTCTGAGAATGCCTATAATTACCCTAAAAATGATATTTTTTTATGTATACATGAGTTTCCTTAAGGAAACTCATGTATGGTATGCGACTTCATGTATATAATAGGTGTATATGCCCTAAATACATGACTAATTTTATTGTAACCCACGTATACCTACTGCATACACGACTGATGTCTCTGCAACCTTTGTATTCAAGTCAGAATTACGTTTTTTGAAGTTTGGGTAGTTTGGTTAGTTATGCAACTGATTTCTTCAGTTGTAACTAATTTGTCTTTGACCCTATCTCTTTAGAAGCATATAAATAGAGGTAGGGAGGTCCATCAGAGGGGACTGGAACTTTTGCATTGTCATGCTGGAGGAATTGGGACTCTCTTTCCCCCACCTTTTCCCTAGCAATAATCCCCTTGTTTTGCAGAGTTTGGAGGCTGAGATCCCCAAAGAAGAGAAGCAGCAGAACCAGATCAAGGTTTCATGAAGTTCCCAACTTGAAGAGAAGGTATATTTGTACTTGTTTTCAAGATTAATAAAGATGTGATGTCCTTCTTCTTCCCAAATTATTGTTCAATGGGTGATTGAATCTCTGTTTATGATCATATTATGATGTTAATCAGATTAATATTTCATGTTTCTTTGATTACCATTGTTTTATATGTGGTCATATTGGTTTGAGGAAGGTATAATTCATTTTGCAGGTCTCTTGGAGGAAGAGGAGCGAGAGGAGCAAGAAGAGGATTGAAGGGCTACTTGGATCAACCTTTGTTTGTCAAGGTATGAACCATTCTAATATATGAAACTTGCTTATATATGCTTATTGAACATTATACATCCACCTTTCAACCCCAGTACATTGATGGCCTCTTAAACTCTATCCATGGGAAACTTTCCTTTACAATAGTGGAGGCCCAAGTGGAGGACTCGGTCTCTCTATCTTGACGAGGTGCCAAAAGAGTTTTTCACTTATATATATGTTTACAATTAATAGAAATATCCATTTCTCATCCATTGTATGTGTGTAGCTATGAATATTCTTGTCCATGGATGTAGTTTCTTTGATTCATACATATTGGATTTATATATGTTATATTAGGTCTAACACTTAATATATGTCATGGTTGTATGTTTCGTTGTTTTTGAGAATGAAATATAGGTGCAAGTGTGGTTGAAAATATCATCGGGGATCTACTACAACCCTTTGGAATAAGGTACGCCTTATATCCCTTAGTGTTATATTTGTTTATATCTATTGCATATTGAAATTTATTGATTTCTGGTGTCATACTTTTGTTGTGGTCCACCTGTCATGTCCCTAATTAAATCATTTCCAAATAATACAATTTGCAAATAATGTTTCACCAACCTACTAGTTCCATAGGTTGAGATGGAGACATAAATTTCATAATAAGGGGATATGGGATCCAAAAAGAAATTATTTTACCATATTAACATTTAAATGGGTCACAGAAATGATAAATGCTAAGAAAATAATGTGTCATGGGTTCATGGAGACACTTGGAAGCTTGTGAAGACTTTGGGTGGCTAGATTCCCCACACACTTGGCATGATATTCATCCAAATTCAAACACATGGGAAATGTAACATTATTGTATGGTAATGTGTTGTAAAATATCATATAATGAGCCAAGGAAGTCGAATTGGTAAAGGAGGCTAACTCCCATGGAAGAGGAAGAGGTTAGAAGACAAGGTGTGCCACTTGGAAGGAGATTCTATGCACTCTATGACAACAAATGATGGGAGATTCTATGACAAGTATGACAAATTCAGGCCTGATTTATTAAATATGAAAAATATGACATGTCAAGGATAAAAATAGCCACCAATAGGTCGAATTTTGGATTTATAGGAAGCCATTTGAATTGGAGAAAGAACTGGATCATGAAGAGGAAGACAAGTGTCATGAGAGTTACTAAACTACTAAGATGAGTTGGAGGAATATCATGAAGAGAAATTAGAAATTAGGAGGATTCATGAAGTTAATAAAAGGATTTCATGAGGAATGATAATATCTTTTAATCATTTTTTAATTGGACTTTGGCATTTTTGGACAGCTTTTGCTTGTCCATTGCATGGTGAGTGCACACTTACCCTGCTAGTGAACCAATTTCGAGGGAGTTGGATTAGTTTTCAAGCTGGTTGATGGAGAGGAAATTAAGAAATATAATGGGAGATTAATTAATAATTTTTATTTTAATTTTGAATTTCCTACATTCTAATTATCATCTATCTCCCCGTTCTCTCATTCCTTCTTCTCCATTTCCCCACACTCAAAATTGATGGCAAACTTGTTGGAGTGATTCTTGCGCTTCGCTGAGGATGGTTTATTCCAAAGATTTGATTTATGATGTATGTCTCTGTAATATAATATACATATTATATGTAATTCTAAATCTTAGAAATAAATGTATGGAAGGATCGCATTCCCCATGGTCTTGAATAACTAGTTTTCATGGATTTGGCTTCAATATTGACGTAGCTTTATATCAAATTTGTATGAGGGACATTATATGAGTTGGAAGATTTTTTGAAATCCATATATGATGTATTACTTTGTAATTTAATTTCCATATCCTCTATGTTTTAAATCCAATAAAATCATGTGTGAAGATCTTGCATTCCCACGCCATTGAATCACTAGTTTCCATGACTTTAGGTTCAATCTTTAAAGAGTCTTTTATCATATTTGTATGATGGATGTTATATGAGTTTGATAATTTTGTGACAAACATATATGATTTTTTACTCTATAATTTCATGTACCTATTCTTTATGGGTCGAAATCCAATAAATCCATATGTGAAACGCTTGCAATTCCTTGCAACTAATTCACTAGTTTTCATGTATTTTACTCCCATATTGAATGAATTGTATAGCAGACTTGTATGAAGGTATTTCTATGTTGTTTAATATTTTTGAAGAATACATTGGTATTCTGTATATGGTCCCTATATGTCACATCTTGATATGAACCTTGAACTCCACCTTTCATATGTCAAAATCGAGCTGGTTATGCAATTTCCCCATAACCAATTTCACTAAAAGTTATCAAACGAATGTGGAACTCTATAACCAGTTAGTATAAATAATAACCATTTGTAATGAAATTCCATGTGTTATAATATAAGTCCCCATAATTTTCTTACAAATTTTGGAGGTTTGTACATGATTTGGGAAGCCCAATAGGCCTACATCCTAGGGGGGTTTTCATCACAATGTCCTAGTAATTTTTGGCCATTTTGTCATCATCCCCAAAAATGGTTGTAAAGTTACAAATTATGATACAAAGTATCCATAAAACACCTTGGGATGTTTTAATACTCACCATACTGTCTCCTTTCAAATTCAGGACCATTTGGTGAAAGTTGGAACCCTCTAGAGTCATGACTAGTTAAGCTCGATTTATTCCCAATTTGTGCAGTTCTCCTAAATTTACAAAAAGGTACATTACAACACCCCAATCCATAGGAATTTTTCTCTGTAATATAATTGGTGACTTCACTGAGGACTTTCCTTTTTGTTGGGGTTTGGGTGCATGATTTTCTTGAGTTGCTCTCTACTTCTCTATGTTTCTGTATTGTGATCGAGAGTATTCCAACCCAGTGGTATTCCTTTGAATTAATTTGAGTATTATATTATCTTTTTACCACCTTCCTCTTGTTGTATGTGGTTCATAGAGGTAACCTTCATGTATACATGCAGTCTATAGCACTTACAGTCATGTATACACAAAACTTTTCAGTGAACAGTCATGTATATCCCTCTTGATGAGTGGTATCTTGGTGTTTGAGAATTGTTGGGTGGGTTTTCAATGTTGGTGAGTCTTCTTTGGTTCTTGTGATGTTTTTTTACTACTCCTTTACGGACCAAACACTTATTTTTCTTTTCTTTGAGTTAAAAGTTGTTTTTGTCATTTATCTATTTCTTTTATTTTGATATTAGTGCATTAGAAAGTTTTGTCTCAGTGTCTTTCTTGTATTGTACCTGATACTTTCTGCAGGTTCTAGGATTTATAGATTCTTTACATTGCATTTTCATATCATTCATTATAAAAATAGAAAAATATTTTTATTTTGGCATGTTTGTGCATTGTGCATTTTGCATAGAAATAGTACTTGCATTAGGTTTGCTTGGTTGAATAGTCTTCAGGATTTCATATAGGAATGAATGCATTGGAATTTGAAAAGAAATGTATGCATCTCATGTAGTATCATACCCCTTTTTCATATTCAAGGGAATATGTACTTGGAATTATTTGTTAGGTGTGCATATTTATTTCACAGCTGAGTCATAACATCACTTGTTGCACGCTCATTACCCTTGAGTAATTACATCCCTTAAAATAAGCAATTAACTAAAAATTTATTACACTTTTTTTATTTGATAGCGATGCACCAAAAAGCTTAGGTTGTAGAGTCTTGGAATAGGGTGTCGTGAGTAAAATTTTCCTAGACTACAAAACAAAAAAATTAGGTGTTTGTCCAGGTGAGAAAGAAATCCTTGATATATTTAGTGTTCTTAGGAGGCTCCTTTTACACAAGAATTAAGCATGAGGTAGCATACACAGTAGTGGTGGGGATATCCCCTTTCCACTCTCTATCTAGTGTCGAAGATATTTTAAGGATCTTATTCATATCTAAGGGATTTTGAGGTACCTTTGAAGTTTGGTACTTTCGAGCTTCAGGATTTGTTACCCTTCCCATACTGTAGATCCTTTGTGTGATTGACTTCCTTAGCATTGGTTATATTGGGGTGACCTTAGTTTCCTTACCTATGTATCACAACGGGTACTTGCAGAGGTTATTGTGTGAGTGTCATGGGCAAGTAGGGGTGAAGCAACATAGTATCTTTATGCATTGAAGCTGAGGGCCACTATAAATGGTTACACACCTTTGCTTGTAGTGTATGGTAGTTTCATGCCTCTCCTTGGTGAAACATACCTACAACATTTAGGAGCTCGCTTATCCTCCCTCTTGACTTGTTTGCATGTGGTTAAGATTTAATTAGGGGTGTACTCCTTGTGCACTAGTTTTATCTAGGGTTCGTAATTAGTTGAGTCTTTTTATTTTTTTGGAGTCATCGTGGATCAAGTTTCAGCTTGTTGATCTCGACAATTACTATGGATTTCACCTTATGGGTATCCTCCTCCTCTGCGGAAGAGGAATAAACATTATAGGGGAACTTGTAAACACTGTGATTGACAAACTATTCTACTCATGAGTACTACATCTGAGAGGATGGATATCCCTCCTTATCCATCCTCTAAAATGTGGAATATGACTATGGTGAGACATAGGACTTCGGTTGACATTGACACTCATGAGGCTAGTACTTATTAAAATTCACAACCCCAACTGTCGGAATTTGAAGGTGTTTTTCAGAGAAATTCCTCAAGAAGGTCAAGTGGTGAGACTCATCATGTTCCTTGTAGCTCATTTCCATTTATATTTTGCATGCCAGACCTTATTAACAATTTTCTATCACATATATAGTAGCTAGGCTACCATATTCTATTTTTCAGACACAGTACCTTTTTTAGCCGGATCTCTTACATATGAGATGCTGAGATGAGAAGTTTTGATGGATCATTATTATATTAGTGGAGTATTGTACTCTCCCATGTCAGGAATGAGTCTTAGGACACTCACATTTGAGGAACGATGTAGCCATTTATGTCATTTCATAGTAGTCATTGATGCCCAGTTTTATGTCAGTTCTTTCTCATTGGATAGATGGTGTCTCAGATGAATTATATTCCATGGTTGTGACTCAACATTTTATATTTTGTCATGGTTATTATTGCTCTTATATTGATTTTTGTGACATGTATTAACTTGTGGTATCATGATCTGACGGTCATAATTATATGGACTTGGTTGTATCTTGTACTATGTATTGATGCCCTTACATAGACTTGGAAGTTCTTGATCTATACTCATTGGTTTTACCCTCCTTAGGGAGAATGGAGGTAGTCATTCCCACCATTGTTTTGGCTTGCTAGTTTTGGCTCCATCATTCATTGTCTTCACCAANTGACTTCTTGACTTATGGCATGGAGGACCTTTTTCCCTGCTAGAACTTTTGTTGGACAAACCTCCCTGTTTATATTGTGTCTCGGCTCTGAGTTGGTGATAGAACTTGCCTTTTGTAAGTTGGATTGTATGCCTAAATCATTCTGGTCGATTATCCCGATGTTTGGCATTGTGTAGAACTCCCCCTAGTCACTTGAGATGTTGTTGGCTAAAACTGAAAGCTCATGTACTACTTATATTGGAAATATTAAATATGTGCCCATGGAAAATGAAAATTATAAAATTGTGTTTCTTAACATATGTAAATAGGGCAAGAGCAATGAAATGATAAAATACTCCTTCAAGAGTATAAGAAAAGGTCCAAAAAAGCAATGGTTAAAAATATCCTATATCCAAAAATTGCTGACCTTATTCAAATAAATGTCCCGGATGAAAGCTGCGATTAGCTATGCTTTTAAGCACTGGTGAAGTCCCAAAAGGGTCATATAGGCCAAAAAAGCAATCGAATAAAATGACGATCCTAATGAACTTGGATCAAGATTGATGTAGACATGATGCCTAAGTTGAATAAGCACTCTCTAAACAACTCACCCATTTGTGAGGCACTACCATTCCTTGTGTTGTTGTTTGTCTAACATTGGTTATAGCGAGTATTCCATTTCCTTGTCCAAAGTGTCATGATGTTGAGTAGGAATTCATCCTTTTCCTTAGCCTTGTTATTTCCACCCTTCATCCTTCACTAGCAAATTGGCTACATCTATGAAGTGAGTATTGTCTTGAAAGTCTAAGTCTAAGTAATAATAAATAAAGTCGTATATATGTATTGGTTGATGTATCGCCAGTGAAATGAATTCTACTTGTTGTGATGTTACTTGAATGAGTTGTAGAGAATGTCTTAACCTTTTAACACTTGCAGCAGATGGATATAGTGAGAGTTATTATTGGTGTCTGATTATTCACAGATGGTTATATTGTTTATTGGATATGATTGATGATCAGATAGAGACCTATGAGGGGTATGAGTATACAACTTAGATGGATTTGGACTCTATAATTCTAATGAGATAGTTTGTTTCTAGTTCCAGGCACTTACAGATATGATCAGGCTCATTCTGTCTTTCTGATGCAGTTTTTCTTCACAGGTTGATATTTTTGAGCAGGGAGATGTTTCAGTTGGATATCCTAGGGCATTTTTTGGGCATAGGGGGGTGCATCCACTTGTTTGTACCATAGTAACCCCATGCTAGAGAGCTTGGTGGGCTCAATTTGACAATGCAGGAACCCTAGGAGGCTGTTTTGGCAAGATTACGTTTCCCGAGGCAGATTAAAAAATTATTAAATGGCTATTGAAGAAATCGTTTTAGGATACCGAGGGAAGGAAATGGCATGGGATGAGTCATGATGATGAGATTAATGTCCTCCATACCTTCTCCAATAGTTGCATATCCTAATTGCACCCACATCTATTTTTGGGCATTTTTATATTATTTTCTGGAGCTCTTTTAGGAGGCTCTAGATACATATAATTTTCATCCAGATGGGATTCCCATGAGACTAGAGGTAGAATATGTTTATTTCATCAGTGAACTATCCTATTGAGGAAAGGTAGTCAACTTGAGGGCCCATGGAGTGGAGTGGGAGGTTGGATCAACACTGAGGAATATATAGTTTTGTATTGTGTTCCAGATACTAAAAATATTGGAATCTAGGTTTCTGTGAATTCCATCCAGATCCTTGGTCTCAAGGTTATAGTACGTTTACTAGCTAAGATAGTGGGGTTATAATCATTGCATCGGGCCTCCAATCCTCTCAAGTTCTATGCAGTAGAGTGTATGAGACCAACAATATATGATTGGAGCATATCACTGTTAAATAATATGAGACAATAACTAATTGATTGTAAGTTGGGAATGACAAGGAACTTTGGGTTCGCCAACATACTCAACACTTTCTTCTTCAAGCAGGTACAAGGCCTTAACCCAGGAATTCAGGTTCCTCCACATGGTCTATGAGATCCATCCCAAACTTGTTGTGTGGAGTTGATGCAGCAATTAGGGGGAGGTAGGATAGCCACTCCATTCTCACCAGACTTCTACCACTGGTGGCAGCAACATATTATGGCCTTGGATGACTATCCTACATAGCTATCAAATTCCGCAAAGACCCATACATGCCATTAGCACCGAGTGCTCGATACAGTGATATAGGTAACAATCCAAAATGTATTTTTTGAATTATTTTATTTTTTGTATTTTTTATATAATGGAATCAAAAACATGTTTTTGGTGGTATCACATATTGATATTGATCATGTACATGCATATGTGGGTCCTAGATGGTAGGATGGATTCCCTGATATCGTTGGATGGGACAAGGTGATGAAATACTAGGTGTATATGTGTAGCATACACTCCAAAGCATACATACCAACTTCTTTAGGATGACACACGGGGGTGTCTATGGTGCAAGTCGAAGACATGCCCAAGAAAATGTAGAGACGTGTGGTAGGAGTGCCCCCTGTGTGGGTTATACTCTTTCGACGGTTGGAAAATTCTGTTGTTTGTTTCCATGACCATCACCTTGATCCATAAGCATAGAGGCCTAGATAGACATTTTGTACTGCTTGTATAGTGTTTTCTGGTGGCTTAAAACCGCAATTTGGTATCATGATGTTTTGTACTATGACACCATTTTGGACTATATTTTGAAAATGAAAAGATTATAGTGATCGATTTATTATATTTACATGTGTATTTGAATGTGAATGGAATATGTGTGCTTCATGATTGATGTAACAAATTCCAGTATAACAGGTAATTTGCATAAGAATTGAAAACATGACTGCAGATCCTAGCGATATGAATGTATGTTATGTGTTCAAATTTCCATTCTAACAATATTAACCATAATAAATTTCATTGTAAATTCGGATCTATGATATTGTACACACCATTCACCTGTGATACAACCAACTACGATTCATGACGTACTTCAAGGGATCGAATACCATGCCCTATGGCATCACATAGTAGCTCAATCACGACACTATATTCTGCAACATTATTGGATGATGGATGGAAACATACCCCCATTAAGACACTACATGACCCGTAGACATATATATAACCCAAGTAACTAAGGTTGAGTTCTGTGGATGGCATCGTCAGTGTATCCTACATATATCGAATAATCTATCGACATCTTCCACAACAAAGGGAAGCTTGTCAACAAACCAAATCGCTACAAGAGGGCCAAAAGTAAAGTATATAATTGTACACTAATATACAAAGCATAAGCCTCAGCTAAGAATTATCCAAAATATTTTTTAATATAGATCCCATTTCTAAGATCCACCAAGGCTATCCCTTCATAATATTCCATCTCATATGCGCCTTCTCTAAGACCCGTTTAACAATGTAAGGCCCATGCCACATGGGGTTGAACTTACCCACCCCTAACGATTCACTAGCTTGGTCATATAGAAGTACCAATTCACCCTCACTAAACCTTTGGGGATAGATATAATTATCATACTAAACCTTCATGTTATGCTTATTAATTTTAAGAGCCACTAAGGCATCCCGACGCTGCTCATCAAGGTGTTCTAAGTGGCTGAGACATTCTTCCAACTCAAAAGTCTCTAGTAAGAGCTCAACGACTAGTTTGAAAGAGGGAATCTCACCTTCAATTGGAAATATTAACTACACCCCATGTGGTAATTGATATGGATAAAAAGTGGTGGGATTCTTAATGGAGGTTCGATAGGCCCACAAAGTAGGGTAAAGCATAATGTGCCAATTATTCTTGCTTTGTGAAATGGTTTTTTGTAGAATAGACTTAAGGGATTTATTTACAGCTTCAACCTATGCATTCGGTTAAGGATAATAAGAAGAGGTATACTCTTTCTTATATCCCATTTTCGAATATGACTACTCCATCATCCTATTTTGGAAGTCCATGCCATCGTCCGTCACAAGATTTCTCGAGATACCAAACTATGTAATGATCTGATTGAACATGAAGTGAGTGGATGTCTCTATGTCCTATTTGATAGTAGGCATAGACTCTTCTGATTTCATGAATTAATCTACAATCACTATGATGTGATTTCCCCCCCAGTAGAATCTAGGCTATAATCCATGAATTCTACCCCCCACTTGGTGAAGGGATCGACAATGATAATAGGGTGTAACAGGGAGTTATGCGAACATATGTTCCTAGAAAACACTTCGAAATGGTGGCACCACTTGACTGCATTAATGTAATCTTTAAATATCGATGGCCAATAATAATCTGCTCTCAATATTTTTTGGGATGTATGAAGCCCAAATAAATGACCACCACACGTCCCACCATGGAAATCATTGAATGTCATCTCATCCTTGTCATGATTCAAACACCAACGTCAAATGGAATCCACACAATAATGATACAGGGTGTCACTGATAATGAGGTAATTCTTAGAAACATGTCGTAAACTTTGACGCTCATCCAATGAGAGGTGAGGAGAGACCTTCAAATTCTATAAATATATGATGATCTCACCATACCCACAGTCCATTGTTCATGTGAGGAAGATATGTTCATCAACAAAAGAATATTCGTTAAACTCAACCTCGTCAAAACTAGGAAAACTTGACATAATCTCCACAAATACCAACTATTTCTTTGATTTTTCTGAAGCAAACTCAATATTGAATTCTTGAAATATAAAAATATACTTATTATATTCCCCCCCTACCATTTTCCTCATTAGGACAAATTGAAATGGATTGATATTAGCCACTACCATAGTCTGGAGAAGGAGTATATAATGTATTAACTGCTAAACCACATGAACAGTTGCTAAAGATAGCTTCTGAATGTGACTGTATCAAAGTTTGACATCAATAAGGTTCCAGATAATATAGTAGACAACATTCTCTTGGATCTCATAATCCTCTTGTACCAAAAAAATACCAATCATTTTTTGATACATGTCCACCTATAATAGGAAATGATAGTTATAGTCAGGTGGACTAAGCACGAGGGTCGATGACAAGGATTTATTTAATGCATCAAAGGACTCCTCAACTCGCTCATCCCAGATAAAAGGAGTGTCCTTCTTTAAAAGGTGCATAAATCCCTTGGTCAAATTGGAAAAGTTGATGACAAATATCTGTAAGATGTTAGTCATCCCTTCGATACTTTGAAGGTGTCTAATTTTGCATGGGTGAGACAACTGAAGCATTTCCTCAAACTTAAGAGGATCGAACCTAATCCCTTCTTTTGAAACGATAAATCCCTATAACTGACCTACTTTCACACAAAAGATTCACTTATGAGGATTCAACCATATTTGGTAACGATAGTATCTCTCAAAAACCCAACACAAATGGTCTAGATGATGCACTCTCACATGAGAATGAGGAGCTAAGTCATCTATATAGACTTCAATAATATGCTTTAGGTCATGAAAAGAAAAGGTCATTTCCTGTTGAAATGTATCTCCAATGTTTTTAAGGCCGAAAGGCATTTTCTGGTATGCAAAGATGCCCCAACCAAAAAATGATATCTATCTTGTGTTGGTCCTCAGGCTTGATTTGAATTTGCTTATATCCTGAAAAACCGTCCAAGAATGAAAATAGCTCGCTTCTCGCACACTCATCCAAAATATAATATATAAATGGTGTGGGGAAGTTATCTTTAGGACATGACTTATTTAGGTCTCTAAAGTGAGTGCACACTAAGATGGTTCCCTGCTTCTTATCTACCATAATGGGATTGGATACCCATTTAGTCAAGGGATTCAGATAGTTAAATCCATCCTTAAGTAGCTTCTCTATCTCTACCTTAATGGCAGGCACCTTATGGGGATTCATCATGCACAAACGTTGTCGAACATGTTTAGCATTGGGATAGGTTTTAATCTCATGCTCGACAATCCAATGGTCTATTCCTAGGATCTCTTCATATGACCAAATGAAAACATCATGAAATTCTTTTAAGAGCTTAGTGTATGCCTTAATTTCATCAACAGAACAATCCACCCCAATGTAAGCATTTTCTATCTTTCTAGGAGTTCGAGAAATGTTGATAGGGATTGTAGGTGACAAATTCTCCATGTTCCCCTCGACATATATACCATGAGTTCCTAATGGGACCACAAGTCTACCAACCTTCTCACTAAGGGTCACTCTAAAGTCATTATTATCAACCTAGATGGCACTTCTTCGTCCGAGTGCCGACATTTCCTATGTTAGCACACAAAAGGACATTTATGGATTGAAGGTTGCCTAAAAAACTATAGATGGGCATGTTATGAAGTACATTCATTATCCATCCAGCTTGCCATTTTTACCTTTGAATATGTTAATTTTTGTACACTCCTTTGTCTATATACAACCCGTGTACATACGCGACTTTTCCTACAGCATGTCATGTACTGTATGCGAGTATTTGTCATTACAACCCGCGTACAGATTTGTACGTGGGTTTCTCTTAGAGAAACTTGCGTTTCATACGCGGGTTGCCAGTATCAATACCCATGTACACTTTCCTTTGACATTAAGATTAATAAATCGTGATTATTTGAGATTTGTTAAGCCCTTAAATATAACCATCTTAACTGTCTCAACCTCCTCAACCCTTGAAACTACCTTATTTCACTAAGTATAAATAAAGGCCTTGAGGAGGGTATTAATCAATCATACTTGGAGAGAAAATTTATGTTGGTGGTGTCTATCCAGAAGTCTTTGGAGCAGTGGAACTCAGAATCCTTTGGTTGCAGAGGAGTCCTTGTTTCAGGCGTTGGNATAAAGAGAATCCTTATTCCAAATGTGTTTTGAATGTCTTTCATGTATCATGGTTTGATGAATATTTATGATTAAGCACTCTATATATTGTTTATCTAACCTATTCTATATACATGTATAATATTGCACTTGAAGGATTTGCTCTTTACAAGTGAAGGAGAAACATCCTTGAAAGCTTTGGAGGAGAAGCAGAGCAGGAAAAGATAAAGCTAGGATCAATTGTCGTGAATCGGGTGAGGCTATCCTATCTTCTTGTTTCCTTTCTGTACTCTAAAGTTGATTGCCTGCAAGTTTTAAGAGTATTTTGGTAACCCCAGACCTTCGGTTATAAGGCGTTTATTCTTTTACAGTAGAATTGGCGACTTCGCTGGGGAGCCCAAACTGCTGTAGGTTATTTATGTTACCCTTGACAAGTCTTTGCCTCGAGTTTGTGTGTGGTATTTTATCCTAGTTCATGATTACCATGTTGTTTGAAGGCCTTGTGGATTTTCCTTATTTTTGAGAAAAAATTGTACCTATAAGTGGGTTTATCTCAT
Source organism: Pseudotsuga menziesii (assembly GCA_001517045.1). Classification (NCBI taxonomy): domain Eukaryota; kingdom Viridiplantae; phylum Streptophyta; class Pinopsida; order Pinales; family Pinaceae; genus Pseudotsuga; species Pseudotsuga menziesii. The sequence goes on along the minus strand of LPNX010696751.1, from coordinate 58,157 downwards.
ACACAATCACGTACAGAGGCTTTCATACGTGGGTTTCTCTCTAGGATAGTCGCATACAGTACGCGAGTTTCCCTTATACACAGTCGTGTACAAGCCTAGAAATAGGGATTTTTGGGTGAGGGTTTGCTTGTCCCTGTCCTTTTGTGATTCATGTTTGTTAGTTGACCATCTTTATAAACACTGTGTAGTTCATATGATGACCTTGGTGGCCACACATTGCACTTTCTTGTAAAGCCCTTGGGTTTCTTTTGTTTGGATTGTCTTCTGTTTGCATTTTGAAGTACGTTGGCTTGTTTGGGTTATAGGTTGAAGTGCTTTTGTCCGAATCAGTGATCAAGGTTTTGGGCAATGTTTTTTCCATTCTATCTTTAGATAGTGATTGGTTTGTCACTTACATTCGTGAGTTTTAAGTGATTTCTTGTCATTGTACCCACCCAAGCTAAGGTCCACGGTCTTCCCCTGTGGGTTGATTGTTGGTTTTAATAATTTGTTTACTTCAGTCTGATTGTTTTATACAGTTGATTTGATCCAAATATACTCAATTTTAGTGCATTTTAGGTGCATGGTAGTGTTTGAGCATTTTAAAAAGTGAAAAGAATTTTTTTTTCAAGCTTTTGCATTTTCTTTTGCATAAGTAGCTTTCATTTCAGTTTTAAAATATAATCTTAAAACTACAAAAACATAGTCTTAGTTTCTCTTTATCATTGCATTTTTTCATCAATTTATATTTACAAAAAGAAAAAGAAGTTTGCTTTAGTAGTGGTAATTTTCTTTGAAAAAAATACACCTTTACCATTTTATTTCTTATCGAGTCAAAAACACCATACTTCATCACTCCATTTCCTTCTGAGTAAGAAATACCCCTTTAAAATGAACGCAATAATTAAAATTTCCTAGTAATTTTTATTTTTTAGGGGCCAGTCACCTACTAGCTTAGGCTAGACTTGCGGGATAGGAAGTGTAAACTTCCCATAAGTTTTAAAATTCAGACGTAGTGGAACATTCATTAGGTAAATCCTTGTCTTTATCAATTGTATCTGGGAAGCTCCTCTCGAAAGGGAGTCAAGCACGAGGCCGCGTGGAGGCATTCGACTGAGGAGATAACCCTTTGATTCCTTGTCAAAACATAAATCAGTACATTTACACATCTTGGGATTCTATCCTAGTTAGAGTTTCAGGCTCAGCTACCCTGCCCATGCGTACGAGTCAGGCTTGCGACTGTCCCCCCAAACTGTTGGTATAGCTAAGGTAGCCTTTAATCTCTTAACATTTTGGGTTCATACCTAGGTAAACTGGAAGGCTATTTCTGGTTCACCTTGGATGATCTTGGAGGGTAACCCTTGTTGTAAGTGTAGGAGGGTGGTGGGTGATTCCTCCGCTTGTTCCTAAGAACCACTTCAAGGATGCCAAGTAATCGTTCTTCAGCTTTCTTCGGGAAAGAATATCTTTCATTCTTGTTGACTGTTTAAGGATTTAGGAATTTTTATAGTGTGTGCTCTATGTTTTTGTCTGTGTTTAGTTGGATTTATGGTTTGATTTGTTAAATTTTCAATTGTGGAGGACCAACCTATAATAAGGTCAAGAAGGTTGCAAAACCTTCCTCCTCTTGTCACATTGGAACCTCCACGTCCACCCCAAAGGCGGAGATCAGACATAGATGGTTCATTTGAACTGGTAGGAGTAAGTGAAGTTCCAGGTGAACCATCACATATAGCTAACCATCTTAATCTTGAGACAGTTGAGATAGAATACTTGCAGACTGACGAGTTTGCAAGGATTTTTAACACACCCTTGACTGATTTAAATGATCCTGTGATCGTCCAGGTTAGACCTTTTGATTCACCTATTTTAGGTGTCCCTGTGGGTAGGATTATGTCTACTGCAGGAGAAAGTTCTTTTGTTTTCACCTCAACCATTCCAGATAAAGGGGTACTACCTCCCCCAGTAAGTGCCCCTAGATCTAGCATACCTTCTACGCCTTTGACTCCAGCAAGCTGGGTGGTCCAACCGTCGGTTCACTAAAACTTAGCAGGTACTTCTTGTGATATGGTTACTAGGATTCCTAGTATACCTACCATTCCTTCCTCCTTCACATACACTACCCAGAGTGGTTTGGTAGGATCCTCCGCTTTCATCCAAGGATTTCCTTGGAATGGGGGGCACATTCCCCCATCCACTCTGTATGTAGGACCATCACCTTCTTATGTAGGAGTGTAGTTTGGAAATAATACCTCTTATGGGAAAAAATTTCAAACTCCGATTTTGGCCCCGTTTACGAGCTCTCCCTTTTCGTTGTTTAGCGGAGGGATACCTACTCCTATTTTTTAGACCCAGTTTCGATTGGGATGACCCAAACTTCTTATAATGCACCTCCCACTCACAACCCTGTGGATTACGGATGGAATCGATTTCAGAGTAATCCACCCACTTCGTAACTGGTGGTAGGGAGCAACCCCACCTTTACTTATGGGCATTCGGGGGCAGGTCCCTCTAATCCCCAGATTGGCACTTTTAGTGCCCTAGTTTGACCCAAGCTTCCGTTCTTAGCAACGTTAAACTCGCCAGATTTGTCTAAGTTGATGAATGACCTGGTGAGGCATGACCCCTCGTGGCCACCTGTTCCCACCAAAATGCCATCGAGCATCCCTAAATTCGAGGGAAAAGTTGGTGAATATCATGGGGCTCATGCCACCACATTTCATTTATGGTGTTCTTTAAATTCACTGAATGAAGATTCAGTTAGGTTGAGGCTATTCCAGAGAACCTTAACAAGTACCACGAAAAAATGGTACATTGAGTTACCTTCTGCTGCTTTCAGTAGTTTCTGGGACTTGGCTAGTGCATTCCTTAGCCACTTTCAGCTTTTGGTCCGATATGATTTCGGAACGGGCTTGTTATCTACCTTTAGGAAGAACAAGGCTACCCACATCTCGGATCATATCCAAGAGTGGAGGAGGCAAAAGAGCCTTATAAAAGCCACCATCCCTCCTGAGTTCTTACTAGAGTGGTTCCTTAAATCCCTGTTGCCCTACATATCTAAGGACATATCCACCTCAAGAGTGACGAATGAAGATGAATCCATTCTCAGGGGCCCAGCAATTGGATTTGATTTATTCACAATCTGGTATCTTGTATGAGATTATCCCTAAGGCACTAAGGCCTACCCACGATGCAGAGAAGCCTAAGCTTGGACCCCATGCTCATGGTGTGGCTGGGTCCATAAACTCTCCCACCATAGAGTATTTGGCTAAACAACTTCATCAGTTGTCCGTCAAACAATCTATGACGGAGGCAACAAAGGCTGCCCCCTCTCCCTAGAATGCAAATATTTTTGCACAGACCTCTCAAAAGGGCAATCAGCAGCCCGGTGGGAAGAAAAAGAGAGGAAAGAAAGGAGAGTTAAACCAAAACAATCAGAAACCCATGAATAGTGCTAATGGGGGCAATAAAGAAAATAATTTTAAATTCCCATGTAAGTTGTGCCATGAGGATCACCTTACTCACCTTTGTCCCCTTATGGAACAAGCCCAGAAGCTGCTTAAAGCTCAATAATAGGCTTTCCTAAAGGATCCTTTTCCCAAAGGGCAAAACTCAGCTTCAGCTTCTAATGTAGTAGGGGGCACTCAAAATTCCCTTGACCCAAACTATATCAACATGGTTCGATCTTTGACTTTGTTATAGACTAGGAATAAAAACTATGAGAAAGAGACTTATGAGAAGGGTAAGGCTATAGGTGAAACTTATAACCCTCTCACGATAGAGATCTTCAAGAAGACCTTGCATAACCCTAATGCTAGGGTTCCTTCCAACTACTCCATGGTTGAAGATCTATCCCAAACCTCATTTGTAATGTCATCTTTAGAGGTGTTACAAAGCTGTCCCACCCAGTGGGATTCCCTCTTAGCAACTTTAGGCAGCATGGACTCATCGAGTCTCATGGTGAAATTTCAATTGTCTGATGTTAAAATTTTCCTACCTTACCATGCAGCCTTATCAATAGATGTCATCCATGGTGGAAATACCATTGGAAGGGAATTTGTTGATGAGGGTGCTTCTACATGCGTTATGTCCTTGTCCTGTTGGAAAGCTCTCGGATCCCCAGAGCTAGTCCCGTCAAACACTCTACTTACCGCTTTCGACGAAAGGTCCTTCCATCTGCATGGTATCCTATCGTCTTTTGAAATTAAGTTGGCAGGGAAAGCAGTGTCTGTTGAGGTGGAAGTGATTGATGCACCTTTGGACTATAATTTGCTCCTAGGAAGAAACTAGACTTATGCCATGTCCACTATTGCGTCGGCCGTCTTTCATGTAGTGGTTTTTCCAGATGAAGGAAAGTTGGTTACTGTTGACCAACTTAATTTTACTCAAAAAGGCCGTTTAGAGTCTAATAAGTTTGTTGTGCCATTGGTTGATCAGGTCAAACCTGCTGCACAGAGCTTGGGGGCTAGAATGTACACATCATTGATGGGCCCATTTGATCTTCCAGCCGCGATTAACTATATTGGTTCTACTAGTGTGGGGAAGTCCATAGCCACGGTTGTTGATAGGACTGATCCTTGGGTACTCCCTTCCCCCCACGAACCAGAGGTGCCCTTATCAACAGTGGAAGTAGCTTACCAGGCTATCACTCAAATCACTGTTGCTCCCATTTTGGATCGTCTCACAGTCTCAGAGGACCTGGAAGAAGTCTATTTGCTCGCATGGGCAGAAAACTCTTCGCACTCTATGGACTATTTAGATATGGTTTTACCTTCTAATGAAGCCATTTTGGAAGCCATGAGTGGACATGGTAAGATCTATGAGGATCTTCACCATTGATCCTATTTTCTTCCAGAACTAAGCAAAATAGAAAATCAAGAGTTTCATATGAGACTGTCAAAAGATGTTGATACACCCATCAATCCCTTACCCAGAGAAGGAGTGTTTTCCGAGGGGAATATGGAAAATATTTCTGCTACTATACCTATTAACATCTCTGTAAACCATGACGTCGGGAAAACATATACATAGGTGCAAACTGCTCTCCTGAAGAGTTTTCTATCTATACTGCCTTGTTTAAGGAATTCCGCAATGTCTTTTCCTGGTCATATGAAGAGATGCCAGGCATTGATCCATCAATTGTTAAACACAAAATCCGAACATACCTTGATGCCAAACCTATTCGACAAAATTTAATACCTATTAACCCACATAAAGCGACGGCTGTGAAGGCTGAAGTTGAAAAACTGTTGAAGGATGGTTTTATTTATCCCATAGCTTTGACAGAATGGGTATCCAACCCTGTTCCTATTGATAAAAGAAAGGGAACATATGTGTCTGTACTGACTTCAGATATTTGAATAAATTCTGTCCTAAGGACAACTATCCCACGCCATTTATAGACCAGATTATAGATGCTTGTGCAGGAAGTGAAGTGTTCTCATTTATGGATGGTTTCTTCGGATACAATCAAATTCAAATAAAACCAGAAGACCAACAAAAAACTACTTTCATTTGTCCTTGGGGTACTTTTGCGTAAAAAAAAATTCCCTTTGGATTGAAAAATGCTGGGGCAACCTTTCAACGGGCTATGAACTTTTCCTTCCATGATATCAAAGCCATTGTCAAACCTTACCTTGATGATCTGCCTACACATTTTCGTAAGAGGATTCAACATCCAGATCACTTACGGTTGATATTTGAGAGATGTAAATATTATAAAATATGCTTGAATCCCCACAAGTGTGTATTCTATGTTGAGTCAGGAAAATTGCTCAGGTTCATTGTCTCTAATAGAGGCATCCAGGTGGATCCATTAAAAGTAGAGGCCATTGTAAATCTGCCTCCTCCTCATTCTATAAGGCAACTTGAAAGCCTGCAAGGGAAGTCTAATTTTTCTTTGACATTTTATTGTTAACTATGCCAAGATTACCAAGGGCTTCATGCGCTTGATTAAACAAGACACCCCATTTGTATGGGATGAAACTGTACAACTCACATTTGAGGCATTGAAAAAAGCTTTGTTGTCGGCACCCTTACTGCGTCCGCCAGATTATTCTATGGATTTTATATTGTATCTGGTCGCATCCGAGTCGACCATTGGGGTAGTGTTGGTCCAGGAGGATGGTAAGCTCATAGAGCATGTCATTTACTATCTTAGTCGTGCTTTGGCTAGACCTAAACTCAGGTACACCCACATTCAGAAAATAGCCTTAGCAGCTGTCTATGCTGTTCAAAGGTTATGTCACTACATCTTACTGAGGACCACAACAATAGTGGTGGATGTGAATCCTTTTCAATATGTTTTGTCCCAACGGATTGTTGGGGGCAAATTCAACAAATGGATAGTCATTCTCCAAGAGTTTGACTTGGATTTTCAATTTGCTAAGTCTAAAAAGTCCTTAGTTTTTGCTGATCTTATAGCAGAATTTCCTATGAAAGAAGATGTAGGCATTGAAAATGACTCATTCCCAAATGAGTATATCTTCTTGATATCCACCTCTAACACTTGGTACGGGAATATTCTTATATATCTCTATACTTTGAAGTATCCTGCAGCTTCCTCATGGGAGTAACGACGTAAATTATGCCTTCATGCTAAGAAATACCTCATCATAGCAGATACATTATATCGAAGAGAGGTAGATTCCATTTTGCGTCCATGTCTTACCCATGAGGAAGTAGAGATTGTCGTGAATGATTCCCATAGTGGAGCTTGTGGGGGTCATTTATCTGGGTTAGCAACGGCCCAGAAGATATTACGTGTTGGTTATTTTTGGCCCACGGTCTTCAAAGATTGTGTGGAAGCAGTGAAGCGATGTCATCCTTATCAGCTTTACACCAATAAAATGCGGTCACATCCCACTCTGTTGTTTCTTGTTGCCTCAGTAGGCCCCTTCATGAAATGGGGGATTGATTACATGACATGCAACCCAGCCTCGGCTGGGGGGCATAAATATATTATTGTCATTGTTGACTATTTTACGAAATGGGTAGAGGAAATGCCTACTTTTAAATTTGACGGGGAAACAACAGCTTTCTTCATATTCAACCAGATTATAGCACGGTTTGGTATACCCAAAGTGATTGTCACTGACCATGGTAGTCATTTTCAAAATAGCATGATGACGGAACTGACCACTATGCTTGGATTCAGACAAGAACATTCATCTTCATATTATCCGCAAGCAAACGGTTAGGTTGAGGCTATAAAAAAGACTTTGAAGACCATCCTCAAACATACAATTGATGCAGCCCATTCTAACTGGCACATAATGCTATATCCTGCTCTTTGGGCATACTGAACTAATGTAAAAACTGCTACGGGTTTCTCCCCCTTCCAACTCGTCCATGGAGTAGAAGTAGTTACCCCGATTGAGTGTGAAATCTTGTCTTTAAAAATAGCTATTCATGTGTTACCCAATTCGACAGATCTTGAGGAACGTCTGGTACATTTAGAACACCTTGATGAACAACGCAGAGATGCACTGACTACTAATCAGGCTCACAAGAATAGGGTCAAAACTCAATATGATAAGTCGGTCAAACCTCGGATTTTCTCTGAGGGGGAACTTGTTTTGCTTTGGGACCAAGACAAAGAACCCCTGGGGGCAGGAACATTCAAGGCCATGTGGTTAGGGCCTTATGTCATGTCGAAAGTATTAAACAAGGGCGCATATGAGTTAATTGATTTTGATGGGAACAAGTTGCCGGAGCCTAGAAATGGGCTCTACCTAAAAAAGTACTATGCTTAGGCTTAGCGCTTTTTCTTGTATTTTTATTGTATGTATTTTTATGTACATTAGTTTGTTAGTTTTGTTTTTTATACCATCTGCTGGTTTTTGCAGATGTCTTCTGAGAGGTATATATGTTTCACCGATGGCGCCAGCCGCCACACTTGCAATCTAGCTTTAGTAGCGTGGGTCATTTACTCTCCCTTAAGACAGCTAGTTTCAGCAAGAGGCGCTTTCATAGGTCCTAATTCTAATAATGCTGCTTAATATAGGGCTATAATTGAGCTTCTATGGGATGCTTTGTCACGTGGTATCACCTAGCTCAAAGTCCGCCTGGACTCTCAACTGGTGGTTTCCCAGCTCAATCAAGCTTATCAGGTGCGAAACCCTATTCTATTACGTCAGTTCATGCAAATTAGGTTATTGGAAATAAATTTTGAATTTATTATATTCAATCACATTCCAAGAAATCAGAATTCATTAACTGATGCATATGCTAACTACATTTTAGATTGGCATCTAACACATATTTCATAAAAATATACAGCATGGACATAAAAAACAGTTGTAAATAAACCGACAACAATATATATGTGTGTGTGTGTGTGTGTGTGTGTGTGTGTGTGTGTGTGTGTGTGTGTGTGTGTGTGTGTGTAAGTATTTTTCCATAGATAGGTCAAGTCTGATCCTCAGATCGAGTCATAACTGTATAATATACAAAAAATATACAAAATATGGATCATAGTCCATCAAAATGTCCTAGATCTAAATGGGACCACCCTAGTCACTTGGACCACCTTGGTCCCCATGGTCTCTCTGTACTCTGGCTTCCTCAGCCTCTTTGGCTTCGACAGCCTCCATAGCATCTATGTATACAAGAACTGCTCTGGACACCCACCTCAAAAGGCGTAACCAGACAGGTGGAACTCCAACCACAAACTCCTACATGATAGTCAAGATATGCTCTATCCACAAAGTGGGAACTCTTTTGGTAAGCCTGGCCAACTTCCCCTCTAGAACCCTAATAAGCCCCGTGTCTTCTCCTACAATGGGATGAACAAACATACGTGGATTCCCCTCAGGGCAAACCTGTCCAATATCTGCATTTTGACATGTTTATAGGATTAAGACTTGTACACATATGTATATATCTATCATTTTAAAATTCATAAAAACTTTAAAAATTTTGAAAATTAAAAAATTACCTAGCTCTCCCCATGCTCCTCCTTGAGGGAGGACAAGGTCTAGATCACCTCGAAAATCCATGCCGACATATGGAAACTTCTCTAGTGCTAGTAGCTACCACTCCCACCAGATATAGAAGTCATCATCATACACACTCTTCACTGAGTCACCTCCTCTTTGACAGAGGAAGATGTCTCCCCATCTGCTCAGCCTTGGCTAGCATGGAGATCGGACTGGTAGGGGTATGGCGGGGCTCAACCCTAGTACTCTCGATGAAGAAGAAGGAAACCAATATGCTAGAATACCCAAAGTTCTTCCACCTTCCTCTCTTTCAATCAGAGAGTTGTTTTCTCATAATTGGGACAACTCCTGAACACCAATCATACAGGGCACCCTGTGTACAATCCACTACCAACCTCGTTTGGTTCTGTGTAGCTAGATGTAAGGAAGAGGATCCTACAATCCTCACGATGGTGCTCGTCAGTACCTGTAGTGTGAAATTACAGATATGTGCAATAGGGACACATCTCCCTCTCTTCTGGGTACCTGGTATGCAGTACACATCAATGTAGTTCTAGACACTTAAAGGATCACCGCCTCTGCCGGTGCCCTCTAAGTTGACTGGTGCTCCTTGTCATGACACGACAGAAATAAAACATATGTCCTTGGAATTAATTTCCAAATTCTCACCCTGTAGGTCAAACATCCCTAAATCATGATCCCAGTAGTTTATCATGAACTCCAATAAAAAGACATTGGATTGCATGGGTGATATGAAAAATAATTTTAATAACCCACTTGTTCGTAAAGCATGTATGGTGGGTGCACTTTGGAGTGCTTCTTGGTCCATATTTTCATGTTCCTGTTCCCTCCATTCCAATACCATATTCACACCTAGCAAAACAAGTATTATGAATGTTGAATTTTCATATGCTTAGCTAAGACATCAGTATTTCATTTCATTTTCATAACAAAATCATATAAACAGGATCACTGAAAGATAGACAAGCACAACCATACAAAAGGAACACATAGATTTATCCTGGGAAAACCCTAAAGGGAAAAACCCAGCAAAAGCTTCCTCAATATAGATGCCCCAAAAGATAAAAGATAAAATTAAAACCAGCAAGGAGATCAAAGCCTGATCCTTCTCCTTCTCCAGCTGCTTCTCTTCTCCACTAATGCGCTACACAAGTGAGAGTGTGTGTGTGACAAATGAGGAGCACCAAACCTCTATTTATATTCATCCATTCACTTGAATTAACTCATTCGACATGTAGGCTCGAGTTACACATGTAGGCTCAAGTAACCACATTGGGGTGCTAACGACCCACCTTTACAATTAGAGGGGACTACCTCATGACTCTTATTAGTTCTTCTGATTAGAAGCATCGGGGTACAATATAATACAAGTGGTTATCCCGGTAGGACCATCAGGGACCACAAAAGATACATATAGAATATTCTTCGAAGTTACAATATTTCAACACTCCCCCTTAACGAGAAGGGTATTCTACAACAACATCAACAACAACAATAGTAGGAGAGAGATAGAGGACATCATCAACATCATCAAGGTAACACATCTATAAATCATTGGAAGCTTTTCAACATTATGTAGTCTTCATCTTCAATCTTCAGTCTTCATCATCATTAATACTTTGACTGCTTCAATCAGCAACATCTTCAGTACTTTGACCTTCCGATCAGCAACATCATCTTCAGCACTTCGACCTTTCTATCAGCAACATCATCTTCAACACTTTGACCTTTCGATCAGCAACATCATCTTCAACACTTTGACCTTTCAATTAGCAACATCATCTTCAACACTTTGACCTTTCAATCAACAACATCATCTTCAGCACTTTGACCTTTCTATTAGCAACATCATCTTCAACACTTTGACCTTTTGATCAGCAACATCATCTTCAGCATTTTGACCTTTCGATCAGCAACAACATCATCATCATACTCTGATCTTTTGATCAGAAATATCATCATCAAAACATCATCATCATCAAAACATCATTATTATCAAAATATCAACATCATCAAAACATCAACATCATCATCATCAAGACATCAACATCATCAAAACATCAACATCATCATCATCAACATCATCCTTCCTTTAGAAATTATGGGATCAACATGTTTGTGGTACTCAGATGATCCTTCCTGTCGAAATTACAGGATTTAGGTCTTTATGGAGTTACTAATGATCCTTCCTTTCGGAATTACGGGATCAACACATCTGTGGAGCTCAAACGATCCTTCCTTTCGGAATTACGCGATCAAGTCTTTATGGAGCTACTAATGATCCTTCCTTTCAGAATTATGGGATTTAGGTCTTTACAGAGTTACTAAAAATCCTTCCTTTTAGAATTACGGGATCAACACATTTGTGGAACTCAGACAATCCTTCCTATTTGAATTACGGGATCAACACATCTATGGAACTCAGACAATCCTTCCTGTTGGAATTATGGGATCAAGTCTTTACGGAGCTACCAACAATCCTTCCTTTCAGAATTATGGGATTTAGGTCTTTACGGAGTTACTAATGATCCTTCCCTTCAAAATTATTGGATTTAGGTCTTTACGGAGTTACTAACGATCCTTCCCAGCGGAATTACGGGATCAACACATTTGTGGAACTCAGACAATCCTTCCTATTGGAATTACGGGATCATCACATCTATGGAACTCAGATAATCCTTCCTATTGGAATTATAGGATCAATTCAAAGATCCTTCCTTTCGAAATTACAGGATTTAGGTCTTTACGGAGTTACTAATGATCCTTCCTTTCGGAATTACGCGATCAACACATATGTGGAACTCATACAATCCTTCCTCTAGGAATTACGGGATCAACACACGTTCTCGAGTACCGAAGTCACCGGATCCATTCTGAACCGAAGTTCAAGAATGATACAATCCTAGCACATTCATGGGGACCGAGATCTCCGGATACATTTTGAACCTCGGTTCAGGGATGATGCAATCCCACCACTTTCACGGGGGCCAAGACCTCTGGATACATTTTGAACCGAGGTTGAAGGATGATGCAATCCACCACTTTCACGGGGGATGATACCTCCGGATACATTTTGAACCGAGGTTCAGGGATGATGCAGTCCTACAACATTCATGAAGACCGAAGTCACCGGATCTATTTTTGACAGATGTCCCAGGATGATACAATCCCTCTTCATTCTCGAGGACCGAGGTCACTGGATCACTTTTGATAGATGTCCCGAGATGATACAATCCCTCTTCATTCTCGAGGATCGAGGTCACCGGATCACTTTTGGACAGATGTCTCGGGATGATACAATCCCACTGCAACATCACTACTCCCCCTTTCAGGGAAGACCCTTTCGAACCACACCAAGCTTGTCTCGAAAGTATTCGAACTTTACATGGGACAAAGGTTTCATCAGCACATCATCATCTAAACCATCTTCATCTACATCTTCAATATGTGAATACTGAGCTATCACCATCTGTATCTCTAGTATGTGAATACTAAAAGCATCATCATCTATATCTTCAATATAGAAATACCGAAAGCATCATCACCTCTATATTGAGTATACGGAGTCACCATCATCTGCATTTACAATATGTAAATATTGAAACATCATCTATGGGAATACTGAAACATCATCATCTGCATCTTTATCTTGTATGTAGAAATATCAAATTTCTGTGTGTTACGACGGAACAAAGGGTTCTCTGTTATCACAACTCTCATTATCACATAGAATCAATGTAGTATCCATCCTGATATCAGATTCCGAAGCCATATGGCTTCACAACTTAGCAGAGCAATCTGCTATGTATTCTTCTTTTTTTCTAAGAGAAACACTGGACTGTTTCCTACTAAACCATGAACTCATAGAAGACCCCAAAAACATCTACCTGATGTGTTTTTCCTATCTAAGATACTTCCAGCCCAATCTGAATTTGTATAGCCATACAATCTGTAGTCATGGCTACCATCATAGTAGAGACCAAGGTCTATAGTCCCTTTCAGATATCTCATCACATGTTTTGCAGCTACTAGGTGAACCCATCTTGGTTGAACAAGATATTGACTTAAGGTGTTCACAGCAAATGTCTGGTCTGGTATTTGTTGAGTACATCAATAACCCAATGATTTGTCTGTAATGAGTCACATCCACTAACTCTGATGAGTCATCAGCTAACAGCTTTAGGTTGGAGTCCATGGGTGTGGCCATGGCTTTATATTGAATCTCTTCAATATATTTACCACATACTTTCCCTGGTTGAGAAAGATTTCTTGTGAACTTTGTCATATTTCCAAACTTAGGAAATAGTGCATTAACCCAAGGTCTTTAATCTCAAATTCTTCTGCTAGTTTCTTCTTGCTTTCAATGACCTGTTTCTAATTCCCTGTTAGGATTAAGTCATCTACATATAATAACAGGATGACAGGTTCATCGTCTACAAATTTGAGATAAAGGTTCGGATCAGCCTTACTCTTGGTAAATCCCATAATTGAAAAGAAACTATCTATCCTTTCATACCAAGCTCGAGGGGCTTGTTTAAGGCCATACAAGGCCTTCTTCAGTTTGCATACATGAGTATGTCTATATTCAACTTCAAATCCTTGTGGCTTTTCTATGTATACTTCTTCTTCGATCACATCATTTAGGAAAGCTGTTTTCACATCCATCTGGTGTATGTCCCACTTCATCATGGATGCAAGTGCCATGGTAGCTCTAATTTAAGTATACCGTGCTACTAGGGAAAATGTCTCTTCATAATCAATTCCCTCTTTCTGAGAGAAACCTCTAGCCACACATCTTGATTTATACTTCTCAATACTTCCGTTAGTTTCATGCTTTATTTTGCACATCAATTTGGAGGATACTATACTCTTTCCTTCTGGTTTGGGAACTGTATCCCAAACATCATTCTAGTATTATTTCATCATAACATATTCCATGAGTTCGTCTTGTTGGGTCATCAATATATCCTAGTATTTTGCATTCAACCTTGAAGGTTGGAACCCTCTTTACTCTTGGTAAAGTCTCGATCCAGCAGGAAGTGGTCCATCATGTTGTACTATGTCGAACTTAGATATCTTCTATAGTCACTCCCCTTGAAGTGGAGTATCATCTTCCCTCTTCATTCTGTGTAGGTGGCTCTATGCTTGATATATACTTGTCAATAGAGTATGTCATGTCATAGTCTATTCTTTCTGAGGCAAATCATGAACCTTTTCTTTGTACACTTGTTCTTGTAGATCCATATGGAAGATACTACGTACTTCCCTTTATGTCTCGAAATCATATCGTATACATCATTCCCCATGATCAACTATTATTATTTGATCATAGCTTCTTTCATAGCATTCTTTTCTTCATATTGAGTTATCTCTCATACCCATGGTGGTCTTCATCCTTCTAGGTGGATCTACCGGTCTCTGAAGCTCTTTCTTTCATCATGGTGTCTTTGACCCTGGGAGCTTCAGATTCATGTTTATTGAATTGTCATCACTTGTTCTTCGGAACAAGTCTCATCCTTGTTTTCTTGTAGGAGGTTGTTCAGGAACTTTCCTACAATTCAAATGCACCAATTTCATGGTTATAACTATTTCATAAAACATATGCATAACGAAAAATTCTTATGCATCATGCAATTGTTTAGCCAATACAACATTCATACATATCTCACGGAAAATTTCTAGATGCCTTCCATCTTTACCATGACATCATTGAGATTGTGCACTAATCCAATATGTCATGTAAAGAGGTTTCATTCTAGATAAGTAGCAATGGAGAGATGTATAGCACCATGAGCTACTTACCAATCACATGCATATTAGTAGTATACAATCATTAATGCAAACAATCTATCATGCATAACACATCAACTGAATATAATCAAATGTATAACAAAACAATATCATTAAATGACAATTGAATACTTAGCTCTTGTTTGTTTCGTGGGTAGACTCCTTCTTGATCATTCTCCTTCATTATCTTCTTCATTCATGAAATCATCATTTCTTATCCAAATGATAAGATGGATAAGAGGTTCGTCAAGAATTGAGTTCTTCATATTCCTCATCGCTTGAGGGATCTTCTTTGAATGGTGAGAGCTTGATATTCAATTTTCTCCCATCTTTCTTATTCTCTTCTTATGAGACGAGCTTATTCTTATTCCCAGATTCAACTGAAAGTAATCACTTCCTTCTGGCACACATTCCTTGCATGAATGAATCCCATGATCCTGGGAGGCCATTCAAGGTGGCTATCACCACTTCTGCATTCTCCGCTTCTTCTTCTACCACTTCAAGATGTTTTGCATTCTAGATCTTCACATTCTTCAAATGCTTTCTTGAATCCATCTTCTGATTTATGTTCTTATCTTCAAATAGATTGATCAAGGAATCAAACATCTTCAGTGTCTTTAGGGAAGACACTTGTGGTACAAGTTGACCCGTGATTGAATCAATAATGATCTTCTTGGCCTTGATCAAGTTCTTCTTGTGTAAGGATTTGAGCCTCATATCGTTCTAGAACTAGAACCTATCTACTCATGAAGGTGTCCAATTCATTTTATTCAGAGAGATCAAATACTTCACCAAGATTATCATCAAGGTGATGTGATAGATCACTTTGAAACGAGAACCTCAAATGCAAATAGCAAAAGATTAGATCTTACTGATTTCAGGTGTCCGTCCTGCTTCCGAAGCTGGCTGATCTAGGGTTTGTCAGAGAAACCCTAATTTTCAAAACTTGGAATCATTCATATCTGATTGGATAGAAATATATATCTCTTCAAATGGAGCTGTCCAATGTAATCCTTTTCTGAAAACAGTGGAGGGAAGCTCCCGGAACAGGAAGCCCTAGTTTTCCAATTTCTTCTGCAGAAATTCTTGTTACTGTTTCTATGATATATCCGAAATTAATGATCCTATATGTCTGAAATTTCACACTAAGGTAAAATAGCATGTCCTTGATCCAACAACATATGTTTCATCAGAATTGGTTTAACCACTTGGTATTTATTATCATTTTCCCAAGGTGACCTGTTACAGGACTGTTCAGAACAGTGAAGTTGTACGGCATGCCACATGTTACTGATTCATCTTCAGGTTCTGAAATTTGGACCATAGAAATTAAACTCTGTATTATTTCTGGAACATTTTCAGGAATTCCATTTGGACCTCTGTAGCCCAAGCTATAGCAAGTTTCCCTAGGTGTCCTATTTAGGGATGAATTCTGGAAGAGGCTAGAACCCTAACTTGGAGGGATCATATCTCCTACAATATATCTAATATAAGGCTGAATGTTAGACAAAGTGTTCATCAGGATTTTATCTTTGGTCTATGCAATTTTTAGCTCTTGAAACTTCACCAATATGGGGATATAGTGAATATACCAAAACTTAGCATTTTTAGTATTTAGGGTTTTTCTAGCTCCGAGTCAAACTAGGGTTTGACTTTCCTGGAGTTTTACCCAACCAAAATTCTTGATCCAGGTCTCTAAACTTTGATTTCGATGAGGAGAGTAATCCTATGCTGGGCTCACTCAAAAATTCTTCTTTTGCAAGAAGCCCTAATTTCCCACACCAAAAACTGAAAATGCTCGGAATCGAATTCTGCTTCGACAGAAAGATGCGCCCTTCAATGGAGAGTCAGCCTAGCCTTATTTTGTGAATCGATTGTGGAGAGAGAACCAAAAAGTAAGAATCCATAGATTCTGTAGCTGCACAATGTCTTCTCTTCAGGGTGGCTCTGATACCATGTTGAATTTTCATATGCTTAGCTAAGACATCAATATTTCATTTCATTTTCATAACAAAAGCATATAAACAGGATCACTGAAAGATAGATAAGCACAACCATACAAAAGGAACACAAATATTTATCCTGGGAAAAACTTAAAGGGAAAAACCCAGCAAAAGCTTCCTCAATATAGATGCCCCAAAAGATAAAAGATAAAAGATAAAACCAGCAAGGAGATCAAAGCCTGATCCTCCTCCTTCTCCAGCTACTTCTCTTCTCCACTAATGCGCTACACAAGTGAGAGTGTGTGTGTCACAAATGAGGAGCACCACACCTCTATTTATATTCATCCATTCACTTGAATTAAATCATTTCACATGTAGGCTCGAGTTAAATCATGTAGGCTCGAGTTACACATGTAGGCTCAAGTAACCACACTAGGGTGCTAATGACCCACCTTTACAATTAGAGGGGACTACCTCATGACTCTTATTAGTTATTCCAATTAGAAGCATCGAGGTACAAGATAATACAAGTGGTTCTCCCAGTAGGACCATTGGGGACCAAAAAAGATACATATAGAATATTATTCGAAGTTACAATATTTCAACAATGAATCATCAATTTCATATAAAATTTTAAATTTTTTTCCTTAATTTAGCTTTTATCCTTCACGCAATACACATGACTGTCTAGTTAGACATGTCACGTACTATACGTGACTATCTCTAAAGGAAACCCATGTACAGAACACGTGTACATGAGTGTTTACACAGTGAACTTGTGTACACGCCGTGACATACGTTAGGATGCTTCAAATAATGAAATTGCGACTCAAAATTGAAAATTGCTAGGATGAAATTGAAGATCTCGGGGTGTAGGATTACCTACAACTTGCGGAATTGGATTTCATCTACTAGATTGTCCACACCACTCGAATGAAGGTAGAGGTAAAAACTTGCTTCTTATGGCTAAAATAATCAAATGGTGAGGTTTGCTTTAATTTTTGAACTATTTATAGAAATTTTATTTCTAAAATTCGGTTTTTTCCTATAGTTTTAAATGTATTCAACTAATACCATATCTCTTTTCTCCTTGTAACAGGTTTTTTATCATTATAAATTGTTTTCTTCTCCCATAGGGTGGTTTTGACATTTCCTATGCATTTTTTGCATCTATACTTAATCCACTTTAACTTTAGCAATCAACATTTTTCCATGGACTATGGCATTTTAAACCATTAGTTCCCTGTTTTTACCATTTTTCTTCCTTGGATAGGACCTTTTTTTCATGAGTGTCCTCCTTTATAACATATGTTGTCTTTTGATACTCATGCCGCAGTTGTTTCAGGTATAGGGGTATCCTTTTAGCCATTTTTCACACCAAATAGAGCTTCTTTTTGAATCTCTTTTTACAAGCTATCACTTTATAGGACTCCCCACCCTTATGGAGTTTCTTTAGGCCTAGGTCTGACTCTTTCAAAATAGACTTGACTATCGAGTTAACTTGTCCGTTCAAGCTTGTTAAGAATATGTGAATGGGCATCCACATCGGTGGTAGGTTATCTCTTTCTCAGACCATGCGAAATAATATGAGAAAGGATCCCTCTCTTTTCTATTCGAATTGAGAAGAGTATTCTCAGGCATAGGTTTATAACTTTTCCAGACCCGAGGGACTAAATTTACGAAAAAGGAACTCCCGGTATGATCTTAGTTTTCTCTTTTTCGTGCTCTGGACCTAAACATGAAAAATATTATGAGTGTACTTTGTGTCTTTGTCATGCTTGTTAAACACTTGAGAAAAAAGAAACGAGTTTATTGTTGTAATCCCCATTTGTCGTAATCAAATGGATATTTCCGAGTGATCTTACTTTCCTTCACACTCGTGAAACTCAAGCTATTAATTCTGTTCTAGAAGGAGCATTGGGTAGGTGGCAATTTAACCTTTTTTGGACCTCCCTGACTAAGCACGAAAAAGGTTCACCTTTTCTTCTACAGAAGTTAAGAGAGTTCTTCTATGGTATGTTTTATACGTTTTCGGGCTCAGGAGACTAAATTGGATGAAAAAGGACCCCCCTGGAGTCTTCTTTGGAGTTTCCAGACTCTCTAAATGTGAAAACACCAACTGAGCATGTACTAGTTCAGGCTCATTAAATCCATGAATCAGTGACACTATAAAGCATTATTTTGTCTTCTCTTTAAGCTTGTTAAAAAATGAAGAGAGATTTGAGTTGACTTTCCTGGACTCGTTAAAATTTAACAAGGAAGGTAAGGAAGATTGTTTCTCTTGTTTTCAGTTAGTGGCAACATGTCGTCCTTGAACATAGCACTCTCTATTTTTTTCGATATCCATGTCTCAGTGTTCACTTTTCAGTTCAGCTATTACTTCGAGTTTACTACTCCTCCTCTTGTCTATTATACCTGGGGAATCTGATCATGTCTCCTACATGAAAGATAAGTCTAGTTGTTCTATCTATAAGTTAAAAGCTACCTTGGGTCATCTCTGTGTCATGCTCACTATTCAAGGACTCAACCTGATGTTTGATCTTTATCCTAGTCCCATCATTGTTATATCTGTTATCTATTATGTCTCCCTTCCTTTGCCCAGTTCCTAGTCACTCTTGTGATCCGTTGGAGGATCTATTGCCTTCCTTATCACAGCATGGTTCCATTTCAGCACTTCTTGATGATGAAGACCTAGAGTTTTGACGATAGTACCTCAAGATTCACTTCCATCATTGGTGAATTCCTTTTCTTTAGTTGTCAATTATCACCTATTGATTGAAAAACTATTGAATTCTTTCCATGTTTGACTTCATCTTACATTTATTCACATGGCTTGGATTGTACTAGTTCTTTGGGATTGCTTATGAAGACCTTAGTTCCTCACCTATGGACTAAGTTGCGCAAGATTATGTTCCATTTATGTACACAGATTCCAGGTCTTTGAAGACTCATCATTATTGTATATTGTGGCTTCGATCCACCTTTGTAATATACGTGGTCTTGTACCCATATCATATGATGTACTCAAATATTGTAAAGGATATAGTGTTCCAGTATATTGAACATAGCATCCTCAGATATGACATTGTATATGACATTATTATGTATTTGTTTCAAGTACTACCTCTGCTCCATTGGATTTCTAAGTTCTCCAAAGATAAGGATTATAATGTATTTCGGACATCGCTTCCCTCTGACCTCACACATTAGGGGGCATCTGTTATCAACCCTAATGGCACTTCTCCGTCTGAGTGCCAACATTTCCTATGTTGGCACAAAAAAGGACATTTATGGATTGAAGGTTGCCTAAAACACTATATATGGGAATTTTATGAAGTACATTCATTATCCATCCAACTTGCCATTTTTACCTTTGAATATGTCAATTGCTGTACGCACCTTTGCCTATATGCAGTCCACGTACAGACGCGAATTTTCCTACAACATGTCGCGTACTATACAGGAGTATTTGTCATTGCAACCTGCATACAAATCTATACGCGGGTTTCCCTTAGAGCAACTCGCGTGTCATATGCAGGTTTCCAGTATCAATACCTACGTACTCTTCTCTTTGACATTAAAAATAATAAATCACGATTATTTGAGATTTGTTAAGCCCTTAACTATAACCATATTAACTGTCTCAACCTCCTCAACCCTCGAAACTGCCTTATTTCACTAAGTATAAATAAAGGCCTTGGAGAGGGTACTAATCAATCATACTTGGAGAGAAAAGTTATGTTGGTGGTGTCTATTCAGAAGTCTTTGGAGCAGTGGAACTCGGAATCCTTTGATTGTAGAGGAGTCCTTGTTTCAGGCATTGGGTTGTAATCTTAACTCATTCACTATTGTTAATAAAGAGAATCCTTATTCCAAATGTGTTTTGAATGTCTTTCATGTATCATAGTTTGATGAATATTTATGATTAATCACTCTATATATTGTTTATCTAACCTATTCTATATACATGTATAAGTTTGCACTTGGAGGATTTGCTCTTTACATGTGAAGGATAAACATCCCTGAAAGCTTTGGAGGAGAAGCAGAGCGGAAAAAGATAAAGCTAGGATCAACCGTCGTGAATCAGGCGAGTCTATCCTATCTTCTTGTTTCCTTTTGGTACTCTAAAGTTGATTTCCTGCAAGTTTTAAGAGTATGTTGGTAACCCTAGACCTTCAGTTATAAGGTGTTTATTCCTGTACAACAGTCACCACACTCAATTTGTTCAAGCTCCGGGAGGATTTCAAAGTGATGGTACAACTCCTCCCAAGGTCATTCCAAACCATTAGTTGGCCTTGAGAGTCACTTGATCCAAAGGAAAAACATCATCAAAGAAGTCATGTGAGCATGATGATGTAACTACCCAACAAGGAAGTGCAAAATTTTCATCCTCCTCCATCCACGAAGAGGAAGGACTAGGGTCTACACCGAGTTCAAGAGTATCTTGATAACAAATCTCCACTGTAGACAATGTCATATTCATCTTGGTAGGTATAATAGATTCATCCGAAGTGATTGGAAAAGAGAGAGTCCAAGGGTCCTCTAAATACATAGTGTGAAATGCGAGCAAACCTAATGACGATGATTCACTACCAAGAGTGGAACCTATAGTAAGGATTGGTGTAGAAATATTAAAAGATCCCATAAAATACATATACATTCCCACACCAACATTCTCTATTATTGGCTGAGAATTATCAATAATTGGGATGGTGGATCCCGGTGATGTTCTCGTACCGGAATTATCAAATGAAATCATCTCGATCATGAAAATCTGATATTCAAAAGAGAAGAAAATGACACAGAAGATGGAATACATGATTGCTTTCATATTGTAAATCCATCTCTGACACAATAAAAGGATGTAGTCAAGGGGCGCATCAACCACCTCCACCTCGATCAACACAGTCTTCCCTCCCAGTTGGACCTGAAGAGAAGGAATTATACCATGCATATGAAAATATCGTTCATCAAAATCAATCAACATGTTCTTGAATTTTGACAACGTGGATGTGCCAAGACCTTTCCAACAGGATAGAGACATCATCGAGGCCACAATGCCTTCATTAGCAACTGTTTGTTTTATCGTGTTATTCATACACTCTAGATGGACTAATAAATACACATGGTAAGGAAATTGAGGCTAGGCATCATGGGTTTCAAATCTAATAACTATGTGTTATCACATATATAGTAGTCGGGCTACCATATTCTAATTTTCAGACATAGTACATTTTTTAGCCAAATCTCTTACATATGATATGCTGAGATGAGTCGTTTTGATAGATAATTATGTTGTTATGGACTATTGTACTATCCCATGTCAGGATTGAGTCTCAGAACACTCAGATTTGAGGACTGATGTAGCCATTTAGTCATTTACAAAGCAATTATTGATGCCCATATTTATATCAGTTCTTTTTCATTGGATATATGATGGTTCAGATGGATTATATGCATGATTATGACTCATCTTTTACTATATTGTATTATGGTTATCATTTCTCTTATACTCATCTTGCTGACATTTATTAACATTTAGTGTCATGATCTAGAGGTCATAAATATATGGACTTGGATGTATTTTTATTATTTATTGGTGTCCCTACTTAAACTTGGAAGTTCCTAATCTATACTCATTGGTTTTACCCTCCCTAGGGAGAATAGAGGTAGTCATTCCAACCATTTCTTTGGCTTGCTAGTGTTGGATTCATTTTTCACTATCTCCACCCATCCATTTGTTAAATTTCCATATGCTTAGCTAAGACATTAGTATTTCATTTCATTTTCATAACAAAAATCATATAAATAGGACCACTGAAAGATAGACAAGCACAACCATACAAAAGGAACACAAAGATTTATCCCGGGAAAACCCTAAAGGGAAAAACCTAGCAAAAGCTTCCTCAATATAGATGCCCCAAAAAGATAAAAGATAAAACCAGCAAGGAGATCAAAGCCTGATCCTCCTCCTTCTCCAGCTACTTCTCTTCTCCACTAATGCGCTACACAAGTGAGAGTGTGTGTGTCAAATGAGGAGCACTACACCTCTATTTATATTCATCCGTTCACTTAAGTTAACTCATTTGACACGTAGGATCGAGTTACACATGTAGGCTCAAGTAACCACACTTGGGTACTGATGACCCACCTTTACAATTAGAGGGGACTACCTCATGATTCTTATTAGTTCTTTCGATTAGGAGCATCGGGGTACAATGCAATACAAGTGGTTCTCCCAGTAGGATCATCGGGGACCACAAAAAGATACATATAGAATATTCTTTGAAGTTACAATATTTCAACACTCCCCCTTAACAAGAATGGTATTCTACAGCAACATCAACAACAACAAGAGTAGAGATAGGGGACATCATCAACATCAGCAGGGTAACACATCTATAAATCATTGGAATTTTTTCAACGTCATGTACTCTTCATCTTCAATCTTCAGTCTTCATCATCAGCAACATCTTTAGCATTTTGACCTTTCGCTCAGCAACATCTTCAGCACTTTGACTGTTTGACCAGCAACAACATCTTTAGAATTTTGACCTTTCGCTCAGCAATATCTTCAGCACTTTGACTTTTCGATCAGCAACAACATCTTCAGCATTTTGTCCTTTCGATCAGCAACATCTTCAGAATTTTTTACTTTTCAATCAGTAGCAACATATTTAGTACTTTGACCTTTTGATAAGCAATATCATCATCAATACTTTGCGCTTTCGATCAGCAACAACATCATCATCATCATATTCTGATTTGTCGATCATAATCATCATCACATTCTGATCTTTCGATCAGAAACATCATCATCATAGTACGTCATCATCATACTCTGATCTTTATATCAGTATGTCATCATCATCATACTCTAATCTTTCGATCAGTACGTCATCATCATTATCAGCAACAACCTGCAATCCACAACTCAAAGACAGAAAGTCTTTGGATCATTTTTAGACTTAAAGCCCAGGGATGATACAATCCCACCACATTCTCAATAAGCGAAGTTACCAGATTGATTACAGGAGAATCAGTCCCTATCACTTTAGGACTAAGTCCAAGGACGATGCAATCCTTACCACATTCTCGACGACCGAAGTCACGGGATACAATTATGGGATAATCACTCCCTATCACTTTAGGACTTGAGTCCAAGGATGATGCAATCCTACCACATTCTCGATGACCGATGTCATCGGATACAATTATGGGATAATCACTCCCTATCACTTTAGGACTTGAGTCCAAGGATGATGCAATCCTACCACATTCTCGATGACCGAAGTCATCGGATACAATTACGGGATAATCACTCCCTATCACTTTAGGACTTGAGTCCAAGGATGATGCAATCCTACCACATTCTCGACGATCGAAGTCACTGGATACAATTACGGGATAATCACTCCCTATCACTTTAGGACTTACGTCCAAGGATGATGCAATCCCTCTTCATTCTCAAAGACCGAGGTCTCCGGATCTATTATGGACAGATGTCCTGGGATGATACAATACCTCTTCATTATTGAAGACCGAGGTCTCCGGATTACTTTTAGGGCAAGTGCCCAGGGATGATACAATCCCACCACGTTCTCGAGGATCGAGGTCACTTGATCTATTATGGACAGATGTCCCAGGATGATACAATCCCTCTTCATTCTCGAGAACCCAGGTCTCCGGATCACTTTAGGGAAAATGCCCAGGGATGATACAATCCCACTGCAACATCACTACTCCCCCTTTCGAGGAAGGCCTTTCCGAAGAACACCAAGCTTGTTTTGAAAGTGTTCGAACTCTACTTGAGGCAGAGGCTTCTTCAGTACATCATCATATACATCTTCAGTATCTGAATACTGATCTATCACCATCTGTATCTCTAGTATGTGAATACTAAAAACATCATCATCTATATCTTCAGTATAGAAATACTGAAAGCATCATCATCTCTATATTTAGTATAGAAATACAGAATCACCATCATTTATATCTATAGTATGTAAATACTGAAATATCATCTATATCTTCAGTATGGGAATATTGATATCATCATCGTCTATATCTTCAGTATGGGAATACTGAAACATCATCATCTCTATATTCACTATAGAAATACTAAATCACCATCATCTGCATCTACAGTATCATCATCTTCATCTTATCTTGTATGTAGAATTACCGTATTTCTATGTGCTACGTCGGAACACAGGGTTCTTTGTCATCACAACTCTGGTTATCACATAGAATCATTTATGTGTCCACCTTTAGGTCAAAGAGACTTGATATCAGCTTCTAAAGCCATATGGCTTCACAACTTAGTAGAGCAATTTGCTATGTATTCTTCTTCAACCGTGCTAAGAGAAACACTGGACTATTTCCTGCTAAACCATGAACTCATAGCAGACCTCAAACAAAAGCATATCCTTGATGTGCTTTTCCTATCTGAGATACTTCTAGCCCAATATGCACTTGTGTAGTCATACAATATATACTCATGGCTACCATCATAGTATAGACCAAAGTCTATAGTCCCTTTCAGATATCTCATCACATGTTTTGCAGCTACTAGGTGAACCCGTCTTGGTTGAGCAAGATATTGACTTAAGGTGTTCACAGCAAAACAAATTTCTAGTCTGGTATTTGTTAAGCACATCAATGACTCAATGATCTATCTATAGTGAGTCGCATCCACTAACTCTAATGAGTCATCAGCTAACAGCTTCAGGTTGGAGTCCATGGGTGTGGCCATGACTTTGCATTCCAACATATTGAATCTCTTCAATATCTCTACCACATACTTTCCCTCGTTGAGAAAGATTCCTTTTGAACTTTTCCATACTTCCAGACCTAGGAAATAATGCATTAATTCAAGGTCTTTCATCTCAAATTCTTCTGCTAGTTTCTTCTTGCTTTCCATGATCTGTTTCTCATTCCTTGTCAAGAATAAGTCATCCACATATAGTAATAGAACGACAAGTACATCTTCTACAACCTTGTAAGGAATGTTAGGATCGAATTTACTCTTGGAAAAGCCCATGCTCATCAGGAAACTGTCTATTCTTCCATACCAAGCTCTGAGAGCTTGCTTTAGGCCATAGAGGGCCTTCTTTAAATTGCATACTTGATTCCATCTGTCTTCAACTTCAAATCCTCATGACTATTCAATCATACCATTAAGGAAGGCTTGTCTTTACTTTATCATGGAAGAAACTACCATGATAGTTTTGAAGGAAGTGTACCTTGCTTCCTGGAGTAAGTGTCTCTTCAGAATTAATTCCCTCTTTCTGATAGAAACCTCTAGCCACAACTCTTACCTTACTTCTATCAGCAACATATCTTATCTTGCAAATCCATTTGGAAGGTACCACATTCTTGCTTTCTAGTTTGAGTACTATATCCCAAAAATCATTCTAGTATCATAACATATTCTATGAGTTTGTATTCTCAGGTCATCAACATATCCTAGTCTTCTGCATTCAGCCTTGAAGGTTGGAACCCACTTTACTCTTGGTAAATTATCGATCCATCACAAATCTATCCATCATGTCGTACCATGTCGAAATTAGATATAATTTTCTGTAGTCACTACCCCTGAAGTGAGGTATCATCTTCCCTCTTCATTCTGTAGAGGTGGTTCTATGCTTGATATATATACTGGTCAATAGAGTATGTCATGTCATAGTCTATTCTTTCTCGGGAGATTCATGAACCTTGCTTTGTACACTTGTTCCATCATATCGTATACATCATTCCCCATGATCAACTGTTATTATTTGATCATAGCTTCTTTCATAGCATTCTTTTCTTCATATTGAGTTATCTCTTGTACCCATGGTGGTCTTCATCCTTCAAGGTGGATCTACCACTCTCTGAAGCTCTTTCTTCCATCATGGTGTCTCTGACCCTGGGAGCTTCAGATTCATGTTTATTGGAGTGAATCTTGAATTTTCATCACTTGTTCTTCGGAACAAGTCTCATCCTTCTTTTCTTGTAGGAGGTTGTACATGACCTTTCCTACAATTCAAATGCACCAGTTGCATGGTTACAACTATTTCATAAAACATATGCATAACGACAAATTCTTATGCATCATGCAACTGTTTAGTCAATAAAACATTCATCCATATCTCACATAAACTTTCTAGATGCCTTCCATCTCCACCATGACATTATTGAGATTGTGCACTAATCCAGTATGTTAGCAAAGAGGTTTGATAAGTAGCAATGGAGAGTTGTATAGCACCATGAGATACTTACCCATCACATGCATATTAGTAGTGTACAGTCATTAATGCAAACAATCTATCATGCATAACACATCAACTGAATATAATCAAATGCATAACAAAACAATATCATTAAATGACAATTTAATACCTATCTTTTGTTTGTTTCGTGGTTAGACTCCTTCTTGATCATTCTGCTTCATCATCTTCTTCATTCATGAAATCATCATTTCTTATCCAGATGATAAGATGGATAATAGGTTCTTTAAGAATTGATTTCTTCATATTCCTCATCGCTTAAGGGATCTTCTTTGAGATCTTGATCTTCAATTGCTTCCATCTTTCTTCTTCTCTTCTTATGAGACGAGCTTCTTCTTTTTCCCAAAGTCTGTTGAAAGTAATTACTTCCTTCTGGCACACATTCTTTGCATGAATGAATCCCATGATTCTGGGAGGCCATTCAAGGTGGCTATCACCACTTCTGCATTCTCCACTTCTTCTTCTACCGCTTCAAGTTGTTCTACATTCTGGATCTTCACATTCTTCAACTGTTTTCTCAAAGCCATATTTTGATTTAAGTTCTTATTTTCAAATAGCTTGGTCAAGGAATCAAACATCTTCGGTGTCTTTGGGAAGACACTTGTTGTACAAGTTGATTCATGACTAAATCAACAATGATCTTCTTGGGCTTGACCAAGTTCTTCTTGTGTAAGGCTTCTAGCCTCATCTCCCTCTGGAACTGGAACCTCTATACTCATGTAGGTGTCCAAACCATTTTCTTTAGAGAGATAATATACTTCTAGGCTTGGAATTTGTCAACTTCACCAAGATTATCATCAAGCTGATGTGATAGATCACTTTGAAATGAGAACCTCAAATCAAAATAGCAAAGGATTAGATCTTACCGATTTGAGGTGTCCGTCTTGGTTCCGAAGCTCGCTGATCTAGGGTTTGTCACAAAAACCCTAATTTTCAAAAATTGGAATCTTTCAGATCTGAATGGATAGAAAGATATATCTCTTCAAATGGAGCTGTCCAATGTACTCCTTTTCTGAAAACAGTGGAGGGAAGCTTCCAGAATAGGAAGCCCTAGATTTCCAATTTCTTCTACAGAAATGCCTGTTACTGTTTCTGTGATATCTCCGAAATCACTGATCCTATATGTATGAAATTTTGTACTGAGGTAAAATAACATGTCCTTGATCTAATAACATAATTTTAATCTGAATTGGTTTCACCATTTGGGATTTATGATCATTTTCCCAAGGTGACCTGTTATAGAACTGTTCAGAATAGTGAAGTTGTACGGCATGCCACGTGTCACTATTTCATCTTCTGAGTCTGATATTTGGACCACCAAAATTGCAGTCCATTTTATTTGTGTAACATCTTCAGGAATTCCATTTGGACCTCTGTAGCCCAATATATTGCAATTCTCCCCAGGTGTCCTGTTTAGGGATGAATTCTGGAAGAGGCTTGAACGCTAACTTGTAGAGAACATATCTCCTGGAATACAGCGAATATGAGGATGAATTTTGGACACAATGTTCATCAGGATTGTATCTTCGGTCCCTGCAAGTTTCAGCTTCCTATCCTTCACCAATCTTGGAATATAGCGAATATACCAAAACATAGCAGTTTTAGTATTTAGGGTTTTTCTAGCTCGGGGTCAAACTAGGGTTTGACTTTCCTGGAGTTTCACCCAACCAAATTTCTTGATCTAGGTCTCTAATATTCGGTTTAGGTGAGGAGAAAAATCCTATTCTAGTCTCACTCAAAAATTCCTCTTCCATAAAAATCCCTAATTTCCACATCGAAAACTAAAAATGCTTGGAATCGAATTTTGCTTCGACAGAAAGATGCGCCCTTCAATGGAGAGTCATCCTAGCATACTTTTACTGATGGATTGTGGAGAGAGACCCAAAAATTAAAAATCCCTAGCTTCTGCAGCTGCACAATGTCTTCTTCTCAGGTTAGCTCTGACACCGTGTTAAATGTCCATATGCTTAGCTAAGACATTAGTATTTCATTTCATTTTCATAACAAAAATCATATAAATAGGATCACTGAAAGATAGACAAGGACAACCATACAAAATGAACAAAAATATTTATCCTGGGAAAACCCTAAAGGGAAAAACCAAGAAAAATCTTCCTGAATAAAGATGCCCCAAAAAGATAAAAGATAAAACCAGCAAGGAGATCAAAGCTTGATCCTCCTCCTTCTCCAGCTACTTCTCTTCTCCACTAATGCGCTACACAAGTGAGAGTGTGTGTGTCAAATGACAAGCACTACACCTCTATTTATATTCATCTGTTCACTTAAGTTAACTCATTTGACACGTAGGCTCGAGTTACACATGTAGGCTCAAGTAACCACACTGGGGTGTTGATGACCCACCTTTACAATTAGAGGGGACTACCTCATGATTCTTATTAGTTCTTCCGATTAGGAGCATCGGGGTACAATGTAATACAAGTGGTTCTCCCAGTAGGATCATCGGGGACCACAAAAATATACATATAGAATATTCTTCGAAGTTACAATATTTCAACACCATTACCTTCTAGTTTTGTTTTTAACCCGACTTACTACTTGACTTATGGCATGGAGGACCTTTTCCCTGCTAGAACATTTGTTGGAAAAACCTCATTTTTTATAGTGTTTCTTGGCTCTAATTTGGTGACAAAAATTTCCTTTGGTGAGTTAAATTGTATGCCTAAATAATTCTGGTCAGTTGTCCTGATGTTTGGCACTATGCAGAACTTCCCCTAGTTACTTGAGATGTTGTTGGCTAAAACTGAAAGCTCATTTGCTACTTATATTGGAAATGTTTATATATACTCCCATGGAAAATGTAAATTCTGAAATGTGTTTCTTAACATATTCAAGCAAAGGGAAAGAGAAATGAAATGCTAAAATACTTCGTGAAGGGTATAAGAAAAGGTCCCAAAAGAAATGGTTAAATATATGCTATATCCAAATATTGCTGACCTTATAAATTTGAATATGTTTTGGATGAAAGATGTAGTTAGTTGTGCTTTTAAACAATGGTGAAGTCCCTAAAAGGACATATAGGACAAAAAGGGCATGAAAATAGAATTGATGGTCCTAATGAACCTGGATCAAACTTTATGTAGACATGATGCCTAAGTTGAATAAGCACTCTATGAACAACTCAACCATTTGTGAGGCACTTCCATTGCCTGTGTTGTTGTTTGTCCAGCATGTGGTTATAGTGAGTATTCCCTTCCCACATCCAAAGTGTCACGATGTTAAGTTTTTCAGTTGTCCTTTACCCTAGCCTTGTCAATTTCAGCCTTCACCCTTCACTAGCGAATTGACAACTTTGAAGTGAGTATAGTCCTAAAATTCTCGTCTTAGTAATAATAAATAAAACCCTATATATGTATTTGGTTGATGTACCACCGGTGAGGTGACTGCTATTTGTTATAAATGTTACTTAAATGATTTGTATAGCATGTATTATCCTTGTAACACTTGTAGCAGATGGATGGTATCCTGAGTTATATTATTGGTATCTAGTCATTACAGGTGATTATATTGTCTATTGGATATTCTTGATGATCAGGAAGAGACCTAGTAGGTGTTGATTCTATATTTGTTATCATTTTTGGAAATTAAATTACTCATTTAAACATATGTTTTATAATCTTTTTGCATATTTTAAGTCATGCAGATCACTATTTCAGCTCAGGTACAAACTTTAAAGAAATGCTTGAAGCATCAATCTTATTTATTTACAGCTTCTACACTAATAAAAAATACTTCTTTTTTATCAGGTAAAATCATGCTTCCAGTGAAGCCAGACAAGTATCTGAATACTTAATGAAAATCTTGATCTGTGTATTAACAAAATGAAAATAGGAACAACAATCATCATCTGTCTGCAATTTTGATTATCAGATTTATCATACAATGTATACTGAAACCTTGAATTGATAAATTCCCTGATGTAGTTAGCTACCGGGTCATGCCATTTTCTCAGTGAATTATCAAACTCGTCCTTATTCTCACTCCTGATATCGAAAGACAGCTGAAAAGGGATTTGAAATGAAAAATCCTGTATTTTGACCTCTAAAGCTTCAATCTCTTTCTCAATATGTGCAGAAAATTCTTTTAAAAAGATGACTTTAAATTCTGAGTTTGACATTAGATAGGAAGACAAAATGGAAGAAAAATTTTCATCTATTTCCTCATCAATGCTCATATCCCTCCATTCCTTGAAATTTTTAATGGAAAGAGAATCTGCCCTAAACTCTGTCTTCTCCATCCATGTCTTTAGAAATATAATCCAAAAATGTATTGATGATCTAATTGACCAAACAGGAAAATCTTCTGGTCTAGAGATGATGCATAAAGGAGACCATGGAATATGAAAATTCATTTCAAAAGAAAGGAAAAGACAACCTCCCTTTGACAAAAACAATCTAACATTTGAGCTGCTCAAAGACTCCATATGATCAACAAATAAATCAATGAAACTATAAGGAAGTACCTTTTGCTAAAGATCAAAATATCTGTGTATATCCTCTTCCTCATAATAGCTGCCACTTTCAGCTACCTGCAAATTGAATTGCAAATATGGCTTCTCAATGTCTTCTATAGATTCAGTATGGTTGATTTCTACACAATGTTGTTCCTCATCAAAATTAGATTCATAGTTGTCATACACCTGTTTGCTGCCCCTCAAATCAACAAAAGGTGATTTAGGGATCTGCTCTTTTTCATCTGAATACTCATCATGGGTTGGGATATGTTCAAAGTGAATCATTTGATGCTGATACAAATCTAGAACTTTAATGTCTTCTCCTGGAGGTTCCACCGATATGTTAATGTCTTCACTTGGAGGTTCCAAATCTAGAACTTTAATGTCTTCACCACACAATGGAGCATTATGGTCAATTTCTAAAGATGAAGATTTCTGTTCTATGATGCTCTCATCAATTTTAATATTAGAATTTTGAAAAATTTCTTCTTGTGAAACAGAATCAAAGGAAGATAATAAATCTTCTTCTTTCTTTACATCATAACCATCGGCTTCATCCTCGCTACTGGAAAAATCTACTTCTAAACTCTGCATATATAATGCATATCCCCTACAACAATCCTCAAAAATGCACTCATCTGGGTATATCCTCTTATAATATGAATTAAAGGCATCATGAAAGTCTTTCAAAGAGGAAATACTGGAAGGAGGAAGAGTTCTGTACCATTTTCTTGCATAACCATCTAATGAATACATAAACATTTTCATCAACACATCTTCATGATGTATATTCAGCTGATCCATGTATTAATGAAATTTAATTACATGATGTGCCGGATTTTCCTCTTCATTTTCTAGGAATTGCGGAAGAACACCTTCCCATTCATCAATGATAGGTACTATAATTGGAAAGCCAGGAATATTTGAGAAATTGAATGGAGCAAATCTCTGTGCAATCATGGTTTCAAGATGCTTACACATCTTGTAAAATCACCTCTGGATTCTTCAAATATGGAGTCGCCGGGTGAATAAATATGTAGTCCAACTAATGCCCTACTCCTGTCCACCGTCAAGAGCTGGATCCGATCTTTTTTGTTCTTTCCCGGGGAAGATATCCTTTCCTTTGTCCGTCCCCAGCAACGGCGCCAGAAGATGTTATCCCTAAAGTTGAACCTAGACTACAGGATTCAAGCTTAAGGAAATCTTTGTTAAAAAAAAATGTATAAATTAAATGAAATCAAACTAAAAACACAAACTGGTATCAAACAAGGCTAATGGAACTTCACAGCACTAGAAGGAACTAGGCTGGTATAACTGTTTGTACAGATTACACAATTCTGGTATGAAATCAAAAGCTTTAAATGCATCACACAATATACAATAAGCAAAGCTGGTATATGTCACATATTAATAAATACAGGTATTTATAAGAAGATCAAAACATTGAAGTGATAGGCTGGTATGAATCAGAGTTGTAGGAGAATCCAACAGATGCTGTATAACATGGACAATCACAAAGTTCACTACCCAGGCTACTATGATCATAAATCAAGAAGTGAAACTGCCAATGTTTATAAAATAAAAATATAACTGTCTCTTCAAGATAAGAATTAGTGTAATGGAATATGAATGACCATATACATAACAGAATTATCAGAAAGACAATTTATATAACACAAGGGAAAATCATCATCATCTTCATTCAGAAATAGAACCTGTTATTGAAGCTGCAAAATGCTCATGCTACACAGATGTGTTTACAATTGACATGCATTACTCCCAAAACTGCCAACCTACAGTCCCCTTCTCGAGACCTCTGCTCTCCCCCCTTGCTCCCTTAGCTGGGAACTCTTCTTATACAAAAACATTCTATCTACAAACTAACAATAGATGCTATATTTCAGGATCAAACTTCCTCCAAAATTGGGAAGTTAATCCCTTACAAAATAGTAAACTAAAAGTGTCATACATGTGTCAAAAATAACAACATAAGTTCAAAATCAAACACCTAAAGGCTTCTAGAAGCCTCTTCTAACATAGTTAGGTCACTAAGAACCTGAGAACGCCTTCAACATATTTATCCTTTTCCTTGCTCTGGGATTTGACTTGCTCCATTGCCTATGCCAGACTCCATTCAAGCAGAGCCTATACTTTCAATTTCATCCATAAAGATAATCAAAGGAGCATGCTCTCTTGCCATATCAAAAAGTTCACGAACCATCCTTGATCCTTCTCCAATGTACTTCTAAACCAATTCAGAACCTGAAACTCTAATAAAAGTGCAATCGGTATGATGAGAAACTGCCCTGGCCAGCACTATCTCTGCACAACAAAACAATGACTCTGTCTGTAAATTCATTTCTTCTTCATCATCAAATCATGGTTACTCTCTGCTCACAGATTGGTATCAATAAATGGACTCAAATGACCACACACATGGCGATAATACTCAGTTTGCCATTTCATTAACTCAGGACCTCACTTAGATTTTCTTTCCTCTCAAAATTGCTTCGCTGAGGTCTACTTTTGTCCTGCCGAGCTCTACGCACAGCATACTAGATGTGTCATTCATTCTCTTTCAAGATTTCATCAATATTTCCAGAGGGCGGCAACAATGGTGCCGAGTAATGTATTTTGTCCCCTTGACCACCATAACCCTGCCAGTTCATGGTAGCTTCTTGACTTGCAACCCTTTGATCTCTCCTATGATGAGTTTCCAGCAGATCCTGCAAGTGATAATTATCTAAACCTTTAAATGATTCAAGTTGCTGGAACCAAGTCCAATCTTGACTGCTCGAATGTTCTGGAACTTTGAGAAATTCATGCTTCCCATTATTATGTACACCATCTATTGCATCAATACGATTATGTTGCCACATGCCACTCCGGTCCTTATGTGTGTCTATATCAGCATTATTTCTTGCTGCTACCACTAAACCAGGTAAATTTGACAAATCTACTCCAGGTTTTAACAAAAATAATCTTGTTTTTCATTGGATTTTTCATCCTTGGATCAATCTTCTCTAACAGCTCCATTATTTCACATTCCTCAACAATAGAATAAATATGCAGTACAGCTTTGTAACCAATAGTAAATATTGCTTTATGTTCCAGTAGCTCCACTATTTGTAACTGCGTGCTTTGGAATGCAGGGTAATATATACATTGTAATCCAAACCCTAAAACAAGAACATAGAGTTTGAAAACAAACCCTAGTCATTGAAACCCTACATGACGCTGCTCGTCACCAATGGAGATAGACAATAAACCAACATGCCATTTGGACATTCTGTCATTAGAAATTAAAATGCTGCCAGTTCAGGATATGCTGCCAGCCTGTAAGAATTCACCATATAACATATACTTTCTTGCACATATATGGGATCATGGCTTATGAATGAAGCTTTTGATGATTTTAGGTAATGAAAGAAACCCTAATGGCAATCAATCAAACAAAGCACAACTAAAAACAATAAAAACAAAACATAACCAAAAATTTAAAAATAAACAGGTGAAACATCCTCAGAGATAATAGGTTCCGAGTAATGTATTTTCTCCCCTTGACCACCATAACCCTGCCATTTCATGGTAGCTTCTTGACTTGCAACCCTTTGATCTCTCCTATGATGAGTTTCCGGCAGATCCTGCAAGTGATAATTATCTAAACCTTTAAATGATTCAAGTTGCTGGAACCGAGTCCAATCTTGTCTGCTCGGATGTTCTAGAACTTTGAGAAATTCATGCTTCCCATTATTATGTACACCATCTATTGCATCAATACGATTATGTTTCCACATGCCACTCCGGTCTTTATGTGTGTATATACCAGCATTCTTTCTTGCTGCTGCCACTAAAACAGGTAAATTTGACAAATCTACTCCAGGTTTTAACAAAAATAATCTTGTTTTTCATTGGCTTTTTCGTCCTTGGATCAATCTGCTCTAACAGCTCCATTATTTCACATTCCTCAACAACAGAATAAATATGCAGTACAGCTTTGTAATGAGCAGTAAATATTGCTTTATGTTCTAGTAGCTCCACTATTTGTAACTGCGTGCTTTGGAATGCAGGGTAGTATATACATTGTAATCCAAACCCTAAAACAAGAACATAGAGTTTGAAAACAAACCCTAGTCATTGAAACCCTACATGAGGCTGCTCGTCACCAATGGAGATAGACAATAAACCAACAGGCCATTTGGACACTCTGTCATTAGAAATTAAAATGCTGCTAGTTCAGGATATGCTGCCAACCTGTAAGAATTCACCATATAACATATACTTTCTTGCACATATATGGGATCATGACTTATGAATGAAGCTTTTGATGATTTTAGGTAATGAAAGAAACCCTAATGGCGATCAATCAAACAAAGCACAACTAAAAGCAATAAAAACAAAACATAACAAAAAATTTAAAAATAAACAGGTGAAACATCCTCAGAGATAACACTTTCCATTTACTAATTAGTTTTCTTTTTCTTTAATAAATAACATGCTAGAACTCTTTAATTTTTATTTTTCTTTTCAGAAACAAGCAATTCTTCTCTCATCTATGGCTTGAGGACATGCCATATCTTTGGTTTGGGAGGGAGGATTGGGAAAATTAGATTGTTTTTACTTTTCATTATTTATGATAGATCTATTTATCTCTGACAAATGATAAGTGTTTTCAGGATAATATAAGCAGTGGAACTTGATTATAGCATGAAGCATATTTTTATAGCAAAATCAATATGAAGAATCAAATGAAGGTATAAATGAAACACCAAATGATGATTTGAATAAAACATTGTAATATTATAGCACTTATAATTAAAATTTACTAACAATTTTTTTTTTTGGTAAATAATTTTTACCTTCATGTGGATGCTTAGAAATTCTTCTTATCATTTCATTATTGATAACCTTATCCTATTACCCAATCATGCATGTAAATTATTAAATGATCAATTCTCTTGATTATAAATGTGATTTATACTTTTCATGTCATATGTTCAACTTGCCCAAAGTTTTACTTTGGACATGGCTAAATTAATTTTAAAACCTTATGAATTTACTTACTTATGTATATGCCTATTGTTGGTTCACGTCTCAAAATTTGCTATGATAGTGTGATCTGTTATCTTTCTTTTTGCTCAGTGGGACATGGCATTTCTCCGGTTTGGGGGAATGTTGATCCTAGATTTGTTATCATTTTTGGAAATTAAATTACTCATTTAAACATATGTTTTATTATCTTTTTTCATAATTTATGTCATGCATATCACTATTCAGCTCAAGTATGAATGAATTTAAGGTTTATATAAAATCCATTTATTATTATTATTTTATCATTTTATTTATTAAAATTTACATTATTGAAGGACATTTGATATATTAATTGATTTATATATTTGTTTGCAGATTATATCATCTTTTTGGGACAAATTAACACCAAGTACGCATTCAGCTTGCCATGTACACATCACGTCCAACTCGACGTCCAGCTCGTCATCCAGATCACTGCGCGAAACTCATTGGTATTTTTCCAGATGTTAAAACTTGTTACTGCAGACTTTAGTCTTGAAGCGCACCAGGAAAAAGACATTTCGTTCGTCCTAGATCTATGCACAGCATATCAAACTCATGGTCCAGCTCGTTGTTGAGCTTTTTGTCCAGATCGCTAACGAGACTATGCGCTATTGAAAACTGATTTCGGGCATTAAAATGTGAAATAGTTTCACAAACAACCTGCTATCAATGTTTCTGGGTAATGAAGCTCCCGTTCTAGATGATCCACCGGCTTTCGGCCTCCTTTGCTAACACCTCACCAACAAACCATGCGTTGGGTTTATGTATTATCCCATGTTCTAGAAAAATCACACGTGTGCTCTCCTCTACTTGCCACCAGTTCACCTGCAGCACTAAAAAAGGAGTCGGGCGCCACCTCAGAGAACCAACCACATTGAAGAAGGAGCCCGTGCATACACTGTGTTATCACATATATAGTAACCGGGCTACCATATTCTTTTTTTTAGATACAATACATTTTTTAGCTAGATTTCTTACACATGAGATGCTGAGATGAGTAGTTTTGTCAGATCATTACTTTATTTGTGGACTATTGTACTCTCCCATGTCAGGACTAAGGACTAAGTCTCAAGACACTCAGATTTAAGACCTGATGTAGCCATTTACTCATTTATAGATCAGTTATTGATGCCCAGATTTATATCAGTACTTTCTCATTGGACAGATGATGGTTCAGATGGATTATATGAATGATTATGGCTCAGCTTTTATTATATTGTTTTATGGTTATCATTTCTCTTATACTCATCTTTGTGCCATGTATTAACATGTAGTGTCTTAATCTGATAGTCATAATTATATGGACTTGGATGTATTTGTATTATATATTGATGTCCCTAGTTAGAATTGGAAGTTCCCGATCCATACTCATTGGTTTTACCCTCCTTAGGGAGAATAGAGGTAGGAATTCCCATGATTTCTTTGGCTTTCTAGTGTTGGATTCATCTTTCACTATCTCCACCCATCCATTTCCTTCCAGTTTTGTTTTTAAACCGACTTACTACTTGATTTGTGGCATGGAGAACATTTCCCCACTAGAACCTTTATTGGACAAGCCCCCCTGTTTATATTGTGTCTCGTCTCTGAGTTGGTGATATAATTTTCCTTTGGTGAGTTGGATTGTATGCCTAAATTATTCTGGTCAGTTGTCCCGATGTTTGGCACTGTGCAGAACTCCCCCTAGTCACTTGAGATGTTGTTGGCTAAAACTAAAAGCTCATGTACTACTTATATTGGAAATGTTTATATGCACCCATGGAAAATGAAAATGAAAAGAACTGTGTTTATTGACATATGAGAAAAAGGGAATGAGTAATGAAATGCTAAAAATACCCCTTCAAGGGTATAAGAAAAGGTCCAAAAAAGCAATGGTTAAACATATGTTATATCCTAATATTGCTGACCTTATAAATTTGAATATGTCCTGGATGAAAGCTGTGATTAGCTATGCTTTTAAGCACTGGTGAAGTCCCAAAGGGTCATATAGGCCAAAAAGGCCATGGAAATAAAATTGAGGATCCTAATGAAACTGGATCAAACTTGATGTAGACATGATCCCTAAGTTGAATAAGCACTCTCTGAACAACTCAACCATTTGTGAGACACTGCCATTCCCTATGTTATTGTTTGTCTATCATGTGGTTATAGTGAGTATTCCCTTCCCACATCCAAATTTTCATGATTTTAAGTTGGTAATTCATCCTTTACCCTAGCCTTGTCAATTTCAGTCTTCACCCTTCACTAGCAAATTGACTACAACTATGAAGTGAGTATAGTCCTAAAAGTATGGTCTGAGTAATAATAAATAAAACCCTATATATGTATTTGGATTATGTATGACCAGTGAGGTTACTGCTACTTGTTATAAATGTTACTTAAATGATTTGTAGAGAATTTGTTATCCTTGTAACACTTGCAGCAGATGGATGGTAGCATGAGTTATATTATTGGTATTTGGTCATTTAGAGGTGATTATATTTTCTATTGGATATTGTTGATGATCAAGAAGATACCTGGTAGGGGTATGAGTATGCACCCTAGATGGATTTGGACTCTCTGAGTCTATTGAGATAGCTTATTTTCAGTTATGGGCACTTGTAGAGATTATCAAGCTCATTTTACCTTTTTGATGTAGTTTTTCTTCATAGAATGATGTGTTTGAGGAGGCAGATGTTTTATTGGGATATCCTAGGGTGTTGTATGGGGCATAGAGGGTGTAGCCACTTAAATGTACCATAGTATCCCCATTCTAGAGATCCTGGTGGGCTCATTTTGACAACGCAGACAACTTAGCAGGCTAGTTTGGCAAGTTCACATTTCCTAGGGAAGATTAAAAAATGATTAAATGGCTACTGAGGAGAGGAAATGACATGGAATGAGTCATGATGATGAGTTTGATTTCCTCCTCAACTTCTCCAGTAGTTTCAGCACCTGATCACGAACACACCTATTTTTTGGGCATTTTTATATTATTTTTTGGAGCTTTTGGGAGGCTCAAGATTTTCTCAAGGAGGCACAAAGTCAACAAATTAAAATATTATATTATTTAATTATGCCATGGGGCACCCAGAGGTAGTTAGTTAACACTCCATGGACCCAAAATGTGCTTCATTTATTTCTTGTTGAATGGGGTACCCTCTTTATGGGTGATTTAGTCCACTTTGGTACTTTATGGTTATATTGATCCATGTATTGTATGTTGAGCTCATCTCAACAATTGATTAGAAAAATTATAAATTTTAAGCTTAGCCACTCGTTCTGAAAGTGGTTATGATTTTGCTTCTCTCATTTCTATTTAAAGGAGAGAGCTTCTCATTTGTAAGGGGTCTTTGGCTCTTGAATCTGAATAATATAAAAAAAAATTGTGGATATTTTTTGGATTTGCTTTGCATATGATGTTGATCGATGGTGATTGGAAAGTATATTTCTTCATAAAATTTGGAATATTGTGCGAGACCTATATCTTTTTTTGGGGTCATTGTCTTATCTACAGAAGGGCATTTTCAGCTGAAGTGTTTTTGCGGGGGGACCTCAACTCGCTCAAATTGTCTTCGTCTTGTACCAGGGGATTTTCATTAGCTTCATTGTGATATATGATTACATCTTGTTAATTTTTCGTAGATCTAGATTTTTATTTCATGGTACAAGAAATATGATATTGTTAACGTTTGCTTCTGTAGGATAGGGGGCACAATGGTCATTTGGAGCATAACGTTGGTGCTAGAACTCACTCAGATCTTCCAGAATTGATCGGGATGGTGGGGATAATCATCATCAAGGAATATACAAGCATTTTCAGGTAATATATATAGGTTGGTCTCTTCTCTTTTAGATCTAAATCCATTGTACCTGTGTTTCTTCAAATTTTCTGAAAAAACTCCTAATTAATAAAAATCCAAAAAATACTTAATCATGGAACCACTTTATATTTGAACAAACCACTTCTATGTTTTGTATATCGGTCATCCATATCACCAAATACTCTTCAACATTGTCCATATTGTGGTTGGTTTTCCCTAGATCTGACTTTCTGACTGCTCAAACCCCAGTGCCCCTGCTAAAATTTTGACTTTTCCAAATTTGAATTTTTCTAGAAAATAATCACTTGGGATTGTATATCAGGTCTCCCTCACTCCAAAACACCCCCAATGTTGACCTAGTTCCTACCAAGTAGCCGTGGATCTAAAAAATTGACTTTCAACATCCTAGCTTCCCTCAGCAGATTTTGACTTTTCCAGATTTGATTTTTTCTGAAATTTTATGAATTGGGTTTGTAGATCAAGCCATTCTAATCTCATATGCACTCCAACGCTGAGCAAATAGTCTCCTAGCTGTACTAGATCTGCAGATCTACCTCTTTAAACCATAGCTCTAGCCCTCCTTCTATTGGTTTCCCTTGCAAACTTAATTTTATGGGACAAACACTTTCCTGGGTCCATAGATAAGGGCATATCCCAAGTGGGTCCAATCTAACGCTGTGCAAATAATGACTCCATTTCCTAAGGCCCAACAGAAACTCATCTCCAAGCCTAGCACTAGCCCACTCTTGACCTCTTTCCCTTGAAAGTTGACTGCTCCTTGGTGACTCAAGTATATGATATTGTCATATCTCTCACTAAGTCTATCCGTTTGGTACTAGATATTCCCAACTCTTTCCTTACTGACCCTATCTCAGTTATGTTTCCCAAGGAAACGGTTGCCTTCATCAGTTTCTTGTACCTCAACCCTAGATCTAGTATTACCCCTATAGGTCACTTGTATTTTACTTTGGATCAACCCTCATATGACTAAAGCCTTCAGCCAAAGCCCTGGTCCACTTAGTATTATCTCCCATAGATCTAGGTTCTTAAATTACCTTACACCTTACGTACCTCAAGATTACTTGATATGATCTGGTGTCTAAGCCTGATA
This sequence comes from Pseudotsuga menziesii, assembly GCA_001517045.1. Lineage (NCBI taxonomy): Eukaryota > Viridiplantae > Streptophyta > Pinopsida > Pinales > Pinaceae > Pseudotsuga > Pseudotsuga menziesii. The sequence continues at coordinate 16,759 of LPNX010696751.1, read as the reverse complement.
TCTCTTGTCGAGAGTAGATCTGGGTCTCCCACTTTGTTGTCTTGGACTTAGATAACATAAAGTGGAGAATGCCTTGATTGGCATGACAACCATACATTTGGGTGTCTAGGAATTCTTGGTTCCACCTTCTTAGTTCCTTACCCCTCTACCATCCATCCTGGATCCATCATACATAGCCAACTACAAGTTTGGTGATAACACTGTCGAAGGATGGGATTCAACCATCTCAAGGGAATTCAATAAAGCCTTCCTCTGTGAAGGGAAAGTATGAAGGACTTCAAGAGATAACATTGCATAAGGCGTTCGATCCAAATATTCAAAAGTTAGAATAGCATTGCATAGCTTGAGCATTAGTATTGTGCCCCGAGCACTTTAGGACTCCTTTAGTAATGCGAGGTATAACTTCAAGCTTGTTGATATGCAAAGGAACCTAAGGAGGTGTAGGATATTTACCCAAATAGGGTTTCTACGAACCATAATATTTTGCTTGTGTCACAAAATTAGCGACTGACATCATGTTGATAAAACCATGGCGACCTTCAGCATTCGAAAGGTTTTGATCTCCACCATAAGTGCTTCTAGAGTCCACGTTCCTTGAAATCATATTTTGGTTATGTGGTAAAGGATCCATTAACGAATATGGTCTCTGTGCAATGAACTTCGAGGACTCATCGATAGGGGGGAACAAATAAGAAAGTTGGTCTCCCCCAAAAATATTGCAAGGGAATTTAACCTTTCATGTAGACTTATCATCCCCCCCCCCCATCATCAATACCATTCTTGTCATTGTTAGATTTCTCCTTTCTATTCCCACCCCTCATTATATTTCTTCCCTTCTTCTTATTTTGTATGGGATGATGGTTACCCTTCTAGTTTGATGAATGTACCAAAATCAAATCCATTATTTGGGTGGGATTAGATGAAGCCGTAGATTTTCTGTTCAGAGGATGGTTAGTAAAAAAATTCCTCATTTGATTCATAACCTAGTGTATGAATTTAGTACTTGCAAAACCAACAATTCCATCGGTGTGTGGTCCAGGTTTAAACTTAGGCTCAAAATTTGACCGCAGTGCATTACTGATAATCTCATACAAGATCCCATACTGAGCATAAATCAAGTCTAACTATTGAGCTCAGAAAATATATTGTTCCTCATTCATACCTTCAGATGTCAAAACATCCTTCACCATATAATGAAATAACGACTCAATAATGACTCAAGGAACCATTCCAATAAAACTAAGGTGGAATGTTGGCCTTAATCTATGCCACTCTTGAATGCGATAATAAATATGCATGGTTTATATTTCTAAAATTTCGACAATATTTTAGTACCAGCATCGTAATGTACTGATAGCTGAAAGTGGTTCAAAAAGGTCATGGCTAGGTCATTAAATGCCTGATATGTGCCCCCAGGAAACTCTATATATCATTTTGCAGCAGGACCCATGAGGGTGTGTTGAAACAATCATAATCAAATATAATCATTATTCAAATAATTCGAAGATCACCATAGGTGGAAATTTGTAACATTCTCTCCAGGGTTTTCACCACCCTTACCTTCAAACTTTGGAATGTCTAAAGGAATCTTAGCAGGGACAGCCAACCGCATCAGATTGTGAGAAACCAGATCGTTGGTCAATTTCAACAGGTCGGGAAATTTCAATGTAGCTAATAAAGGGATCCTAGTTTGTGCCATCAAATTCCATTCTCCCTGACAAGATTGATTCATATAGGGATAATTATTGCAAAGATCGTGGCCTTGTCCAGTCAAATAATAACCTCCTCCTGCATGACCCAAAAAGGGATGCACAGGAATACTGTAATTTGGCATGCCTTGATAATGAGGCACTAAATAACCATAATTGTATGATTGATAAAAGGGTTAACCATTGGATATATAAGGAGGCACATCGACACAACATTATCGGTAGACAAGAAAACAACATGGTTAGAGGCAGCACTATATCCCAAAGGACCGTCCATGTTATGAGGAGGCTGTGTCATGAGAAAGGCATTTGAAATAATATATCTAGTGGAGAATGGAACATAGGATGGAATGTAAGATGTACCTCTAATGTTCATGTGTCTAGGATCACCTAAGTGAAAGGGAACCTCGGTGTTATGTGAATATGAGGGATATGAAAATCCTCCCACAAATGGTGTCTAAGGTGCAATAGGACTACTACCAAACCTATCAACATGAAAAGGGATAGTAGTGCCCTCAGGAATAACACTAGCACATATACCAGGATCAACAGCAGATAACGGGAACGTGTCATATTTATATGGAATGCCAAATTTAAAGGGTTCAGTGCTAGAGGGAACATGGTGAGTCTCATCCCCCGATCTTTGCAAGGAATAAGTTCGATAAGCAGCTACAAAATTTGACAGTTAGGGTCATGAAGTGTAAGAAGTACCAATTGTGTAAGGGTCGATGTCAACTAGAGTCCAAGGTATTGCTTGGGTCACATTTCTCATCCCGAAGGATGGTTAAGGAGGGACCTCCACATGGTCATATGTAGTACTCATGAGAATGGTGTGTGAATGACAGTGTGTATAAATATGCCTAGAATGTCTAGTCCTCTTCCTAGGAGAAGGGGGAAATCCACAAGGAGAAATCCATGGTAAACATCGAGAATGGAGGGGTGTCAAAACTCACTCCATGATGCCTCCATGAAAGCAAATAGACTCTACAAATAATGAACCCTAAATCAAGCTAGCGCACAAAGAGCACACTCCTAAGAAAATATAAGCCATATGCAAGAAATCCAAGAGGGAGGATAAATGAGATCCTACATGTAGCGGATATGTCTCTCCTAGGAGAGGCCTGAGACTCCCATACACTACAAGTGGAGGTTTGTACCCAATTATAGTGTCCCTCTTCTTCAATGCATAAAGTGACTATGATGTCTGACCAATGCCTGGCTAGGAAACTCACAACATAACCTCTGCAAGTACCCCCTGCGATACCTAGGTAAGGAAACAAAGGTAACCCCAATATAACCAATGGTTAGGAAAACAGTTTGTCACATACCCCAATTTTGTAAAATTATGTAAATTGTTTTATTATATTTCTGAGACATTATGTTAAATTTAATCCTAAGTAGGGATTGATGACTCAGAAGAGTCAACAGTAATGGAGTGTAATTCAGAATATTTTATTATTAATAAATAAATTATGGAGACAACAGCATGGGAGAGCTGTTAAAAAGAGGTTACTGGTCAAACTGGTGGATGGAACTAGGTGGAAAGGAAAAAGACAAGTGGCAGCATCCTCAAACACTTCCTAAGTTGCAGGTGGCAACTTCCCTATATTTGGGGTCATGATTCCCCAAGAAAGTGGAATCAGAGCAGGTGGCTCATTAAATGACAGTTAACCAAACAAAGACCTAGGCAATATTTTAAAAGTACTCAATGAAGAGAGCTAAGGCTTCTCAGATATTTTCCAGAGAGAATTCATTCAGGTGAATGTTATTCAAAAAATTCATTGAGGAAGAGGGAAATATAGTAAGGAAGTTGTTCTAGGAGGATTGCTGCAGTAACTTGATTTCAGTACAACTTTTTGGACTGAGAGAACTGACTGATACTTCTGAGTTAATACTGAATTTGAAGACTGGTATCTGACTTTGATGCACCTAGTTCCAGCCAGGGAGACCAGAGCAAGCTCGGGGGTCCTAAGAAGTCGCTGTCTAAGCGCTCTCCAGGAGTTGGTAGGGAGGAACGGGCTCCCATTGCTGTTGTTGTCCACAGCTTAAATAGGTTCTGTCACTTATTTCTTTATGTTTACTGAGTATGAATGGACGCATGTGATGTTTATATTATATGTCTGAGTAGTTAGTTAGTTTAGTAAAGTTAGTATCTCAGAATATCAGTAGTTAAATCTGTTAAGAATTACTGTGTTTTTCCACATCTGGGATCACCAGACTGTACTCCAGCATAGTATCTCGATATTATGAAGTAGTATCCCTCTGAACCGAGTTTCCTATTTAGTTACTTTCAGTAACTACAAGTGTTTCACCAATTAATAAGTTATTTTTTTTATAAGTCTTAAAAACTACTTCCTAGTACTGTAACTTTGTTTCCAATAAATTCTACTGAACAGGTAGAAAGTAAAAGTTAAACTAGATTTCATATTATTTTTCTGTATAGTTTCCTTCCTTGTATTCGGATGATTTCATTCCTAAAAATTAACTCAAAGCAAGAACAAGTTACAGAGCTATTATTTCTCTTTATTCAGATTATAAACATGTTAATACTTGTACTTACAGAACATTTGTAGAAGTAAACAAATGTAAATTTAATTCAATATTCAAGCGAGCTAGCTAGAACTGTGGTATTATATTAATGTTATGGTTTCCCTTACTTTTCCTTTTTCTTTATTAAATTAATTTCTAACATTACTTAGAATGGTAACTCTATCCTTTATGGATTAGAAATGTATGCTACTATATATATAGTTATATAAGATAGGTCATAAGAAGTGTTAAGTAATTCATTTCTTTTATTTTCATAAGTAAAATAATAACTTAACAGATAGAATAAATTTTATCAGAACCTTTTTGGTATCTGCATATCAATACAGGAATTTAAACAGCATAATGCTATTTTCTGTACGCATAAAATAAACAAAGGTTACACATATGGAGAACTTAATACTCCAATAGAGACAGGATTATTATTTTGCATTAGTAAGTATTATTATTATAATAATAATATTATACTTTTATATTATCCAACATAGAAACAGTATTCTTTTAAAACTTAAGGAATATAAATATTTAAATTACAACCCGAATTTAATATACTCTGTCTTACAGATTAAATAGACTTTTGTTAAGAATTTCGTTAAGTAAATTAAAAGCAAAACATAAGAACCTATATAGCTTAAGAGTGTAAACCCTATTTATCACTTAACAAATTTACATAACAAGTACATCAAGGTATAACCCAGGTACATAACCTAATAGTAATTTTATAAAAGAAATTATCTATAGTAAAACAACTCAGCTACATATTTAAAACAAAGATAAATAACAGAAAATTAGACTGCTCGTTTATCGAGCCTAATCAATATGATAATAATCTTTTATTTACTCACTGATACAGATAGAGTTTGTATGTAATGCACAGTATCAGATTAAGAAATTATATTGATTCTCAAATTGTAGAAATTGGGGTTTAACCCTATATTTCCAAACTTATGTAAATAAATACAAACCATAAAGATAAGACATTATTTTTATTTTTACGGCCATATTATAAATCAACAATGCAAGGCTATCATAAGCCTGTGATTTAAATATCCTACACAATATACAAATTGAAAGTACATGCTGTAGTATAATCTAAAAGCTACGGACAAAGAGTATGTTAATTTATATCATTAAACGTTGGGTAAAACCCTGAACCTTCAAAAGTACAATCAAAACGAAGAGTTGAGGTCGTAATCTCGTCCACAGTCAAGCTTGCAGCTAGTATTTCTATTCTTTTATATACGGAACTTAAAATGCAGAAAGAAAATTAATATTTACAACCTCGGCCTAATCCGTAACGCCCTCACATCGCGTGAAGGGTTTCTTCCACTAATTCTTAAACCAACGGTTTAAGTCCAAATTGAAGCAGTAAGGGTTTCAGGCTTCTTAAGCCAAGCCAACCCGCAAAGGGTCCAACGTAACCATAAGAATAACAAGCCATGGTGAAACCAGGCTTACCAGGTTTTGAATACTGTTGTCCAAGTCTTTTACCCACGGCTGCATACGCCGGAGAACAAGAATCCTGTATGCGCAAATAAAAATATCTAAGTAAATGCTGTAGCATAAATTATAAATTTACGAAAGGAATAACGAATAAGCAAGGAAGTGTTGCACAATCTGGAGATTTCTTACCTATTCCATCGCAGATAAACTAAAACTTTAGCAGCATCGTCACAGCCTTCAACGCACAAGCAAACCCTACTACGAAGGAGAAAGAGAAAGAGAAACTCTTAGCTGTGTGCAAATTTCATTGCAGCAGGTTAAAAATCATCAATCCTCACGGACGGAGGTGAAATGCACAGGTTAGGGTTAGTTGGAGAATGGCAGAGTAAGCACAACGGAGGGACGACCAAGCTATAGATCAACAGAGGAGCATGAATCTTCAAGTTTTAGAAAGAAGATGAGCTGGGGTAAATCGTTGCATAGGAGAACCACACAGAGGTGCCTCAACACCATTATGAGCGACAGGCGCCGAATGAGGAGGAGACAATGAGGGCTAGGGTTTAACAACAACCCATTTAAACATGCAGCATATGGCTGAGGAGACGCCACGACAGTCAGCAAAATTATTTATGAGTTGTGGGTTTTGGCTATAGTTTAAAAATCAACAGCTCACCGACAGAATGATTTTTAATCATTCTAGTTGACCAAGGTTTATTCATAGTCCTCACAAGACATCATTATTCCCCCACGCTGCATGCAAAGATTATTCATTATTTTCCATTATATTTTAACAATCATTGGAAATCATATTAAAACCTTTCAACGACTTCATAATGTATACATAGCTCAGTGGTTGGAAAGTAGTAGTATATCTTATGGTTTATATCCATTGGAGGGTAGTATAGTAGGTTATAGTTTATAAAGAGAACCTTGGCGCAGAAGCTAATGTAAACTTTTCCCTTGATAAAAGGTGTTTAAGTTCATTAATAAGTAAAAAGAATATTAACATAAAGACCATAGGTTGTAAATAATGTAAACCATGAAATCTTTTGGGTTATATTATTATATTACTTTTAGCCTTGGATACCTTTCCTTGTTCGAAGTAATAATTTGTGTTTGAAGTAATACTTTTAATAGAATAAAAATTACCTTTGGAATGGATAGTCTTATAGTTATTTCTAAGCTCAAGGCTATGGTAAATATTTGAGAACTACTTATCTGACTTCTAGTTTTTATAAGCTAAAGTTTCCTTCATTTACTAGCATAGTTTTAAAAGTTCATAAAGGAAGGTATGATGGCAGAAAGTTAGGTTTATTTCCCTTTCTACTTGTAATCTTTTAAATGATTTCTTTTTCAATATTAAAATAGCATCTATAGTACAAGTAAATTAAGACAAGAAAATAGTAACTACCATGTGGAGATAAGGTTTTTACTTAAATGATATCCTCAATAATAAACATGAATTATACGAGGATAGGCCAAACCCTTGCAGTACTTTAATAAGCTCTTTATCAGTTCCACTTAACTTGAAATGCTTGTTTACAGTTTTACTCTTAGTATAAAATTCATAATTCTGTATCTCTACTCTGATTTTCTAAAGAGTTCATTAAGATACGTTTGTATGATTTACAACTGTAATAAAATAGAGAAGATGACAGGTCAATAGGAACATAAATTACTTTTGCTAGAAAGAAACTAGTTTGAATATACCTTAACATAAGTTGAAATGATTTGTCTCTTACTTTATTTCGAGCTTTTACTCTTACGACGAACTTATAATAAATACTCTAGAATTACGAAATGCAGCACCACAACCTCTTACCTGTACATCTGTAAGAAAAGTAGAAACCGTTGCATTAGCTCGAAAGCTAAGTAAGCCTAGTTATGCATAACAGTTCACCTTATGGTCACAAAAGGAACAAAAGTCAGTAAGCTAGAAAATATGTTCTATAACTAAACATACCAACTGATAAATTCAATAACAAGCTGTTAACACATAACTGATTAATGTTAGTTAATCCGTTTTACATTAATGTTTTGTAGATTTAAAATTTTTAAATTTTTTGGAAATTTTTGGGGTTTTGACAAGTCATAGGAGGGATCTATCAGAGGGGAAGGGTACAAAGATTGAAGCACAAAAGCATAAAGGGTACATCAAAATCCCCTAGATAAAAATCAGATCCTAAAAGTATATATGGCACTACACAGAGAGTTGAAAGGGATATCCCCACCACAAAGGTGCACGCTGCAACGTTCTTAACTACTATGTAATAGGATCCTCCTAAGAACACTAATTGTATCAAGGATTTATCTTCTCACCTAGACAGACACCTAAATGTTTTGTTTGTAGTATTGGAAAAATTTACTCATGACACCCTATTCCAAGACTCTACACCCTAATCTTGTTGGTACACCTCTACAAAATAAAAAGTGTAATCCATTTTAAATTAAGTGTTCACTTTAATGTTGTGATTACTCAAAGGAACTGCTCGTGCAACTACTAATGTTATGAATCAACAGTGAAGTAAATATGCACACCTACAAAATGATGCCAACCACAATTTGTTTTTTATTATGAAAAACGGGTATTCTAGTACATGAGATGCAAAAATTTTCCTTCAAATTGTTGACACATACCTATCAACAGGGGTTCACACTCTGTCGACACCCTTAACTCAACGATCACCCTGCGCAACAACCTAGAAAGGTTTTACCCTATCCAGCAACACATGTGAGGCAAATGATGTCTCACCCGAGATGTTCAAGGGAGAAATTTCAGAACCATGTTTCCCTAGTAAGAAGGAGGGGTTTTGTGCATCTACTGTTCAACTAACACAACATTTCTCAGAGATACAGAAATGGGTTTTACCATGACTTATTCATATTAGAAACCATGTATATCACATCAATACATCATATTGTATCATTATGTTTACTCATGAATAGATCGATTAGCATGATATCATTCAAAGCATAGAGACATCGCATCATTCATAAATAATAGACATACTGCGAGATTGATTCATTCATATCGCGTCAGTCAACACAGAAAAAGAAGAAAGAAACAAAAAGAATTATTTTCCATCAACATTCATCATTTCATATTACTCTTCACATCAACACAAGATATCAAAATACATCATCAGGTCCTGAAGAAAACAACCCAAACAGAAAATACAATGTCATGTTCCGCAATTACCATCAGACATAGCATAAAACGTCTATGATATTTCAACATTATATTCCTATTTCTATTTATATGCTTGTGCCTTTAAAAAATGGTCCACTTTAACTAACTTGGACCATAACCTAAAAAATCATGACCAAGCTGACTCGTTGTCAATGTTTCCTCGTTGCACTCCATCCTTGGTCTTGCGCATCATCCTAGATCTTGCACATCATCCTCATTTTTGTGCATAATCCTCAGTATTGCTCTTCTTTTCCTTACCAAACGTCCTTCTAGTAGGACCTCAANTGGTCTTGCGCATCATCCTAGATCTTGCACATCATCCTCATTTTTGTGCATAATCCTCAGTATTGCTCTTCTTTTCCTTACCAAACGTCCTTCTAGTAGGCCCTCAACACAATCTTGTGGCTCTCCCTCGAGCCACATCAACTAGAAACAATATATTCATTTGTTTTTATTTTGAAGTCCTCATACTATTGTTTGAATTCTTCCACTTGATCCTTTACCTTGTCTCTAATCCCCATGCAGTCTTCATCATCCTGCTGAAATGGATGTTCTACAATCTTAGTCGTCACCTATTTTTGACTCTCCTGCACTGCTTGAATTATGTTTACTACCTTCAATGATAATTGCTCACCAACGTCCTATAACTCCTCCAGCTGAGTTGTGCGACAATGTTGATGCTCTCACACCTTTTTTACGCATTTTTGTAATGAATTTAACTCTACTTCTTTGGTGACTTGTATGACCAGGGGAATTTCTCTCAGTGATGTCCTCATCGCATCCAATGGCCCTCCTTCTTCCCTCAATTTTTTGTTTAATAGGTCCAACTACTCGTCCTGGACCATGCTACCCAAAAAATGCGCAGTCATATATGTGATCAAATTGGGTTCCTTATCACTTTCCTCGAGTTACGTAGCTGCATATTCAATGGATCCTTTGCACACTGCATCATCTTTTGGGGGTGTTCTCAAATACACCCGTTCCTACAATTATTTGAGATCTCCCCGCAAGTTTTTTAGGACCTATCCCAACCTATGACGTTTGGCCTTCCCAACCATGTCGTCAGTTATATCTGGGACTTACTGGCATACAAAGGAAACCACTTTCTCTAGTTGCGTCAGATCATCCCACAGCTCCGCTTTCTCTAAGATAAACTAAATCTTGTTCCTTCATGAGGATCTAAATTTCCCTCTTTTCCAAGTCTTCCCTCTCCTATGACTTTAATAAATGATAGTTGATAATTTGTTCTCGCTCGACCAGCTCCTGGATTTCTAAGTTTTCAAATCGCACCAAAGTGTGTGTGGGTAAGTCATTTGAATCTAACGTGATCATCTCAAATCACTACAATGAGGCATACACATCCTCAATCTGGGTTTCTACTACATGGGGAAAAATATGCACGATCCAGACCCACTTCCCTGTACTTAACTCGCCCATCCATTGCAACAATTTTTCTTTGGGCATCTTCTCCAAAATGGTATTAACTAAAGATTGCAGTTGATTTTTTACCTCTTGAATTCCTTCAGTTGACTGTTTCATCATTTTTTCTTCACTTACAGTTTTCATCATCATGATCACCGCTATGAGGTGGTTCACCTGCTCATCTTCCATTAGTACATTGCTACTTGCATCTCCTTGTTCGTGTCTTCGCTTTGTCCTTGTTTCTTCAAACTTCTGATCAATCTATGAATCCATTAAAATCCTTGAATATGCCTCTTATGACTCTTGGTTTCTTTCCTACACCTTCTCTTGATCTACTAGAGTGTCAGGTTGAGGACATGCTGCAACATTTGACACTTCCTTAGCACTAACCTGCACTCTCCACTTCGCGGGCCAATCATCTACTACTAAATCTAGCTCCTCTTTAGTTAATTTGTATTGAGTTGTTAACCAATTCCTTTCTAGGTCTCTTCTTTCTTGCACATGGATCACATGCGGGCCGATAGCAAATCTTGCGACCCGCCTATATTTTTATACCACTTCTTCAAATAAGCGTAGAATCTTCCCTGCTAGACCCTACAGTGCATCCCAATACATTGAAAGTTGTATCACAAAATCCTTCAACTAGTCATTCTTGTTGAGACACCATATGTTTTTTTAACTCTCTCCCTTACAGACTCCGGCGACCTCAACATCCATGCCTTGATAGTTCGTAGGATCCATCCATGCGACTAAGGGAATCAAAATCAACATCCAACTGTAAGTAAACAACCGCTTCCCCTGCTGCACCAGCATCACATATTCTATTAAATGGTTGAGCAGTAATAAGGACCAGTTCATCTATAAGCCCTCAAAAAATTATTTCGTACAGGATATCAGACAAGAGGTACACTGATTGAGTCGGTTCTTGTGCACCACCTTGATGGACAAAATATTCGCTCCAACATGAAAATCCTAGTCCTTGATGGTATCTATGATATATGTTCATTTTTCGCGATCCAAGCCATATTTCTTCTTCATCTTGGAAGGAAACCTCTTGTCATTGTCCTTGTTGCGAAAGTACTATGACATATTGGTTAACTGCATGGGAAATTCCATAATTTGGGATATCAACTCAACAATGGATAGAACCATCCTGTATAGCCACATATAACAACCGTGAAAGGATGCCAACAACTTCTTGGTGCACATGTTAGCTTCCACCAACCTACCAAAGTGAGGCATATGTATGAGGCCTAAGAGCCCTGACATTTGCAATCCAATCTCCCGCTGTTGTGGGGTGTGAAACATTAGGTTGCTATCTTGCCCTTTTTTCTCCTTGAATGGATCCTATGTGCACTTAGTGTACAGAAGTAGGTCATGGCATTTGTACTTCATCTTTTTCAAGCACGACATAATATTGAAGGTGCACTTCATACCCATTGGAAATGTCAACATCCAGATTGGATACCTCTAGTTCTTTGTCAACTTCATCCTCTTAGCATCGAGATTACATGGGGAAACAAATATAGGGATGTCCGCAGTAGTAACCCCATTCCCTGTCATGGATCCTTCAGCTCTATTTGTTGATGGTGTCGTCTACTCTGCATATTCCTCTTCCACTCTACTCGAGTTTCTAGTGTTCCTCTTCTTAAGTGCAGGTGACATAGGTTGATTTTCCCCCCTCTTCTTTCATGGAACCTGTGGTGATCCCAACGGCATTCTAACTTCCTCCTCCTCAATTGGAACACCAATGACTGGTGAATCCCTAATACTCCCACTCGAAATATATTGTGCCATTTATACACTATGAATTACTCACAACTACTCAACAATGCTTTTATATCGCCTCCGGTGCTCTATACTCGAATCTGCTCACCCAACAATCACAATAGTTCCTTCAAGCCACACCTCGCCAAATATTATAGTTCAATATCACCTGTGTGAAATATTTCTAACCATCACGACCCAATCCTCCACTCATCAACCAAATATATTGTCTATCCTCAATATAACAGTCATATTCTCCATAAATGCGCGTCTCATCCATCAATGTTGCCACCCGACTTGTTTAACTTCTACATAAAATTCCTGATTTGAACCTATCGCATACTTGCAAAAATTACCACACAACTCTCTTGCTACAACCTCAACACTTTTTGTTGCACTTCCACTAGTTTCTAGTGCACCAGCCTCCTTAGTGTTACCTTCTGTTTTTTTTTTTTGTTGCTCAATGCCTCAAGCATTGCGTCGCACCGGGTCATCTCGGTAGGGCTTGAGCTAGATTACATTTAGTAACTTAGGAAGCATCACATTGTTTAACTGTTGAACCTATATCACACCTCCATCGGTAATGAAACATATTACATAAGTATCCAACCAATGTATTTTCAACTTACCTGGATGTTTCACAAACTTACTATCATATAGAATCACCATATTGCCTTGATGGAAGTTCTTGTTTTTTATGTGTCGATCATGTCATGCTTTTAGGCGATCCTTCTCAACATGCTGATGAAATCCTATGATGAACCAATCTTCTTCTTGTTGCACCAACTGAGTTAGTCATTCTTCCAGTTCTCCTTTTTTGTCCATCTATGTCACCGCTGCGATGCGCAAACTTGGAACAATAGATTCCATTGGAATCACTGCTTCTTGTCCATCCACAAAATTGAATGGTTTCTGGCCTATCAATCATTTGAAAGAAGTGAGATAAGCCCATTGGATTTACAAAATCTTCAAATCCCAATCATATGCTTTCCATTAGAGGCCTTTGTGAGTAGATGCTCCAACACCTTATTAAATGCTTCGACTGTCCCATTAACTTGTAGATAATAAGGAGTGCTCTTATTGTGCTGAATTTGGAACTCCTATGGGAGCACACTAATGGTGTGAATGATGAAATTACTCCCCTAATCGTTCATCAATATATTCATACAACCAAATCGAGTGACAACATTCTCAAATAAAAACCTTTTTGTAGTCGCAACAGTGCAATCTTCCACTGGTGCAGCTTAATCCCACCTTGTCAAATAATATGTCACTGTAATGATATATCATGCACTTGTACTTTTTCTTGGTGGATTGATTGGTCCCACAAAATACACTTCCCATTTATCAAATGGATGCACCGTTACCCGAGGTACCAAGGGCATCTCATACCTTCATGACGGCTTCCCTGTTCTATGGAAAGCATCACAAGTCCTCGCATAATCTGTTGCATCACCATGTATATTTGGCCACCATAGTCCTAGGTGGAGTACCTTCCTGAAAGTTGTGTGACCTCCATAGTGTGCTCCAGTAGTGCCCTCATGTGCTTCTACCAATACCCTTTCCTGCTCATGTGGTAGGACACATCGACATAAGATATCTTCACGTCCCATCTTATAGAGTTCTCTGGAAATCAACTAAAAATCCGTGGCCTGAACAACCAATTGCTTCTTTTGATTTTTGGTGAAACCATTTGGTGTTGTTCATGTCACTAAAAAATAAACTATTTGGTCATAATATTCATCAACCATTCCAACCCTTAATAGATGTACATCGGGTATTCTGTCTTCGATGTTTGTTGGTTCTTCACCTGTCTTAATTCGTGACAAATGGTGAGATCCTTCTTTCAAATGACCTGGCTTCACAATGATTTTTAAATCAAAATATTGAAAGAGGAGCAGGCGACAACATATCTTCCCCTGAAACACCGTGTCATTCACCGGGTATTTCAACACGAAATGATCAGTGAACATGTTAAAATGTCCTCCCAACAAATAGTGTTGAAACTTTTGTAATGAATAGAACATATCCAACCCTTATCTCTCATTCGTTGTATAATTACTCTACCCAGATGACAGCTTTTGACTGGAAAAATCAATCGGATGATCAATATCCCCCTCATCTGGTTGCACCAAAACCACTCCTAACGAGATTGATGACCTGTCGACATGGACATGGAATTCCTTTTTCCAGTCTTGAAAGACCAATATGGGTGTGGTGAACATATTATTATTCAAAGTGTCGAGACTTTCGTGACACTCGGGACTCCATTGGAACTGTGCATCTCTCTTGAACAACTTCTCCATTAGTGTTGTGATCATGGTGTACCCTCTTATGAAATTCCTATAATATCCCATATGGCCTAATGTTGCTCTGATATGCTTCACATTCGTCGGTGGAGAAAGGTTAACAATGAGCACAATCTTGGTTGGATCAACTAGCATCCCTTCCTTACAAACAACATTCCCCAACAAAATCCAAAATTGCACACAAATTATGAATTTCTTTGAATTCAGCACAATCTGATGTTGTCAACACTGCTCCAACATCAGTCGCATATTTTCTAGGTCATCCTTTAATAGTCCATACATTTTCAATTCATATATGTAGACCTCCAAAAACATTTGAATAAATTCCTTAAATGCAGTGACTACGATCCTAGACAATATCATAGGTGCGTTCTTGAGTCTAGATGGCATCACTATGTACTAAAAGCATCCCCATTCAATAGTAAAGGTTGTCTTATGTTGATCCTCCTTCGCAATCTTGATATAATGATAGCTATAAAATCCATCTATGAATTAATAGATCTCTTGACCACCTACTACTTCCAACACTTCGTCAATAAACAGTGTCGGGAATGGATCATGAAGGCATGTGTCGTTAATCTTAAATCGATAAAAATGTGGACCTCTCCTATCTTCTTATCTTGTATGACCATTGGAATGATCCACTCTGATTCTTCAACTGGTTCTATGATTCATGCGTCAAAAATTCTCTTAAGTTCATCCTTTACTCTCTCCTTGTATCATGAATTTAAGCGATACAGACACTGATTCATAGGCTTTGCATCTAGATTTAGTGGGATTTTCATTTATCCCAAATTTGCTAAGATACCTTCCATTTCATAAAATTTAGTCAGAAACAAGTCTTGAAACTTAGGAAATAGATCGATGATGTTTGCCATAGTTTCTTCATCCCAATAGTCTCCAATATTAGTGAACTTTGGTTCTTCCTCTGTCCTAATGTTTACCTTCCGAATCTTTAATGGTTGGTAAATTTTGTCTTTTAGAATCGCTGGTGTCGTAATGTTCCAACTTCCTTAAGATTATGGAATATTGATGTTGCTTGGGGAATTTCCATCATTGGCTCCTCCTATTACATTGTAACACTCCATCATCGACTGCATCATTGGTACCTCATGTGATTTCATAGGATATGCGACTGGAACTATTTCCAAGGAAAGATCGTGGATATGCAGTAGTGCACTATGAATCACTTGATCAGCATCCACAAAATTAAAGGTGTGATAGAAACAGATCAACAAATATTTTGATGTTGTCATCTCTCTTCTGAGATCGGTTGATACATACCACTATTGTGGTATTTCGTCCAATGTGTGTACAAAGGCATGTACCCACTCATCCTTTGGTCATGACACCCACATGGTCTAGGATGCAACCAAATGATCATTGGGATCATTTCTTCCATCATATTTCTTGAATTGATAGTGCTCAGCTTCACCGAAGTGAACCTCCATCAACCTGTGATGCAACAACCAACCATTGATCAATTTCTTATGTGTATCCCACCAAAGTGTTGGATTGGCCTTCAATGCCTCGTCCAACACCAGTAGCCTCTAAGGTTCTGAGACCCTGTCTTCAAATTCAGCAAGAAATTTAGAAAAATACAACAATCCTTCATATATCGGTAAATGTACAATGTCTATTGCAACCTGACATAGTAACTGAGTGATTCTTGCACACTTTCAAATCAATACCTCATACATCCGATTTTGCCAATTTTCCAACGCATCGTTAGAATATGATGATGCATAGCTAGAGCTCCGCCATCCTAGCTCTTTGTATATAGTAGGATGGACATAATCCTCTGAAATGTTGCACACATGGTCCCATCCCCCTACAACTTCTTCCTTAACTAGTTCAACATACCTTATTCCTTCGCTCAGATCCATCGGGGATATGACTCTGATATCGTGGTTCTCAAAATTCATCACGTGGTTCTTGAAGTTGATCACCGCCAAGCTGTCATTATCTCATACGATCCCTAGTAGTGCGGGATAGAAGATTACTTCATCAACAATATCGATAACATAGAAATCTACATATTTCCTCATTCCTTCAACTTCCACCATTAATCATGGTATTGTCATATGTCCTCTATTTTGTTCTTTTGTTTGAGTTTTCAAAATATCACTCACGATATATTGCCCTTGCGATTTGTAACTCCTACAAAATGCAAGTGTGATATAGTGTAACTAGAATTTGCTTTGGTTTTAGGCTTGGGTTTTTTGAACCAAACTATCTATAGGGATGTGTGTGTGTGTGTGTAAGAGAGAGAGACAAAGAGAGGAGGGGGTGTTAGTGGTAAGGGGAAACATAGGGGGGAGAGAGAGAGAGAGAGAGAGAGAGAGAGAGAGAGAGAGAGAGAGAGAGAGAGC
>LPNX010696749.1:3667-38225 GCA_001517045.1 Pseudotsuga menziesii | reverse complement strand
TTCCTGGGAGACGACATAGATCTACTCTTTGATGATAGACAAGGGGTAGACACTTATTGGTTATAATCATCTATCTGGCGACTCCATGAAGGACGAACTTAGTGGCGACTCCATTGTTCAAATTCTGTTGGTGATTCCACTGGTATGACATGAACAGAATCTTAGCCAAGAGGTATGCGTTCTGTGATTTTTCAAGTATTGCTGGTTTTCCTAATCAAGTACCTGCTAAAGATGAATGGGAGAACAATCTTCCTAGATTTCAAGGAGAAGAGTGGGAAGTGCTAGCTGAACATTTGCTGGACTTTCATGACTACATGCACCGGTTGCAGGTAGTGCATGACNTGCTGGACTTTCATGACTACATGCACCGGTTGCAGGTAGTGCATGAGGATGTCCAGATTCGGCTCTTCTGTTGTTCATTAAAAGGGATTGCCCGTGATTGGTATCGTTCTTTGCCTAATGCAAGTATCAGTTCTTTAGCATATTTTCATGCTGCTTTTCATGTGTTTTGTAAATATATATTCTCAGCTAATCTTCTTTTTCCTGAGTGTTTCCATGAGTTTAATCTTTCGAAAGTAGATCTTCAGGGAGAGTATGCAGCTGAAGAAAATAATCTTCATCATGATCAGGAGATCATTGATTCACCCCATGATAACCTTAGTGATGCTTTTGACATCATATCAAATGCACCTACTGATGTATGTTGTCATGAAGATGATATTATTCCCTCTGAAGAGTTTGAATATGTTGAGCAGAATGACATATCAGCAAGTGACAGTTTCAGATCTGCAGAGTTTGAAGAGGACAGCTTACAATTTCCAGATTTGCAGGGGCTGTCCAATCATGATCCCGGATGTAATGATGTTGCAGCAGCATGTGTTGCAAGCAGCCCACACCTTCCAGACTTGCAGACAAAGGTAGATTGCAGCACTTTTGAAGAGAGTGATAAAGGCGAGGATCTGAATGGTCCAGATCAGCAGTCCGTCTTATATGCTTCTCCAACAAATTTCGAGCAGCCTGCATTCAACAGTGAGATTATTCAAGACAGTTTTCAGCATCTTCTAAATTTACAGTCACATCAGCAGTTCAAAGAGGTATCCTGTTATGATTTTCAAGATCCTATTGCTGATCTTTTAGATTCTATGAGCAGCATAAGTCCAAGGATATTTTTGTCAGCAGGTGATTGTTTTTATAATCCATTTAAACCCCTTTTTTGGATAATATGGTCTTCATTGCTTTTCGAGTCAAGATATATCATGATGACAGTAAACCAGTTTCTGACATGGCTGCATTGGAAATCCAGTGTTACTTGATCATACTGCTCCTATTAGTTAGTGTAGGAGTAGATAGGAATAAAGCTCTTCTTATGAGCACGTAGATCATTTTCAGTTGTTATTGAATAAGCCGAGCAGGCTGCATTTAAGCTACGGATGGGATACAGGTTTGCAGAGGGATCAGTGTTAAAGACTTGATGACTCCATGCCCAATGCTAAAGGCTACTGGAACTACTTGGTTCTGGGATTCTTCGGAACCTCACTGGGAGGATTCCATCCCCGAGTAGGAGCCAGATGTTATCTCCCAAAAAGTACACCGTCATTTTGGGTGATAGAATGGGTTAAAATTTTTATTTCTGTGATTCATGGCCCTCAATATTCAAAATTTCAGCTTTCGGCAATCAACCAAGTCTGTGGAAGTTTACTTCACTGCCGAAACAGGCCAGTTTCGGCAGCTAATACGGTTTGCCAGAACGACTTTAGCTGCCAAAAGTGTTTCCATGATCAAAATTTAAATGTCGTGCTCTTGAAATGTGCCAAATATTAAGCTACATATTAATCATCGAATTCCGGTCCACATGTCAATTCATAGATGGATATATAAATAAAACCAGCGCTGAGTCAAACCCCAAGACCGACTGCAGGTGTCTTGGGCGTGGTGAAAGTCTTTGCATTTTGGAAAGTCTGACAGGTCGAAGGTATCTGGCCTCTAATCGAACCATGTTTCGAGCTGTGGATTAAGTCACAACCCATTTGCAGACAGATCAGATAGCAGCGATCAAGGCAGATGAAGTTGTGTATGGTGCATTGATAAACACATTTGCACAAGCTGGAAATGTGGACGAGTGCTTTGTGTAATGAGTGGAGACTTCATCAACCATACAAGCCATACAAATTGTTCAGTATTGAAAGAGTTGCAGAAATACTCCTATGGAGAAATGAGAAGCACACAATTACTATAATCCTGGCTCTGCTATTGGAGGCGAGTATTTATCTGTAAAGTCATCTGGAGACCTTTCTACTTTATTCGATTTGGGAGGAGTACTGGGTGGAATTCTAGCAGGCCAGATTTCTGATAGGCTTGATGCCAGGGCTATAACGGCTGCTAGTCTCATGTACTGTGCAATTCCAGCACTCATTATATATCGGGGTTATGGAGGCATTTCAATGTTTGCCAATATTGTGCTGATGATGATTACCGGAATGTTTGTTAATGGACCTTATGCACTCATTACCACAGCCGTTTCAGCTGATCTCGGTACACACAGCTCACTTAAGGGCATTTCGAGAGCTTTGGCAACTGTCACGACCATTATAGATGGTACTGGGTCTGTTGGGGCTGCTTTGGGGCCACTTCTGACTGGGTATATCTCTCCATATGGATGGAATGGTGTATTCATTATGCTCACTGTTGCATCCTTAATTTCTGGTCTTCTTTTGACACGCTTGGTTGTGGCAGAGATAGTGGAGAAGATTACCAAGGCAAAAGAAAGGTCTACACAACAAGAGATTTCAGGATCAATCGGTCAGCCGCTGCTGACGGAGAGGAACTGAGATAATCTGGCAAGTTTATGTATGAGTTGTATCTCATTAAATGACAATATGGAGATATCTTTTAGTCGTATGGAATCAGTTTTGGACCGTCATGTTGCAGAAATACAATGATTCTTTACCTCATTCCATGTACGCTATTTATTTTAAGCTGGAGAACCGGCCTTGCAGAGATCTGATGAGAGCTATTATGGGTTACAAGAGGGCAAAGGGATTAACCATGCGCAGAAGTCATTATCTGCAATACACAGGCATTCAACACGCAAACAGAGTAATGCAATAATGTGTAGGTCATTACTTCCAATACACAGAGGTTTACCTTTTCCATGCGTGCAAGTGATATCGAAGGGTATGAGAATATCCAATGCGTTGAGTGAGATGATAAAATTGCATAGAGGAAGATGTTAACAATTCAAACAGAACAGGTGGCAAAGAAAGTTAGTCTTCCCAGCTTTTAAAAATCTTTATGAGGAAGCAGCACTAAAAGTCGACTGCCACATCATTAAATTCAAATCTGTGGTGCGCCCAACTCTGCCCACCGAGCCTTTGAAGGCTAGCTCTTCTGCATCAAGCACTTAGCACAAATCGAAGGAGAATTACTTAATGTCATCTCCTTGATTTCAGGGACTAGTTCAAGTCTTTTAGTATTGTTGTTCAGTTAGTTTCAGTTAACTAAATCAGATCCACATTTTAGGGATCTGAAAACTATTGTGTAAAGGCTATAAAGCCTGAGAACCAAGACTTTGTAGGGGTTCGATTTTGGATGCAAATTCTCTGCTATGGTACTCAACTTTCTCATGCTAATATAGATCACAGGCTTCTCTCAGCTTTGATGTCAGTTTCCATTTTCTCTTTCACTGTATCAGTGTTGTCTAGCTTCGAATGTGAATGTTTACTTTGCATTGTTTAGCTCACAGCTTGGTATTAGTTTCTTAAATGTCTCTCGAGCCCTACTATGTATTGGTTTGGTTACATTTGTTCTTCATCCACCTTTGATATTATATGCTGATTGATCAATTCTTGAGAGCACTGTTTCATTTATTTATCATACTGAAGGTCTGAATGTCATGCTCAGATTTAGTCATCCCATTGATCCATCTTTACAAAAACACCAAAAACATTGAATTCTCAAGTTACCAGGCATACCTAGCTTATAACCCTAGGTAGGTTCCTGGAGTGATAACAGGTACAGTAAAGTAAACCCAGGTCTGTAGAGAGATATAAACCAACAGTCTTCGTACTCCTTTGAGTTTCCCAAGAATACTCTCACCGTCAGTTGCATTGGGGGATTGGTATCATTCTTGTGTCAATACTACCAAGTCATGCCATTGCCATGCTCAAGAGACATTTGGTCATCTATCTGCAGTCAGTTTACCTTATATCATGTTGGCCATATCTAAGTCAGTCTCGTACATCACTGTTGTTTGATTTACTCCAAAACATCTTTGGTCGTGTTTTGTGTTGATGAAGGGGGATTCATCATGGCCCTCCTTCGACGAGTCTATTCCTGTCAAACTCAACTCCTCATCCAAGAATTAGACTTAGAAACCAAGTCAAGTACCTTGGGCCTACATGCCTTAACGGCAGGTTACCTCGCTTTCAACATGAGTTTACATCATTGGCTCGTGATTGAAAGATCTCATCGAGTGTTCGACTCCAAGTCCTTTATTCACATTTGATGGTATGTACTGTGATACCTTGGGAATCATTAACATCAATGGTTATTTCCCTCACACTTGTTAACAATTTACATCATTGATTAGTAATCAAGTGGTTTCTACCATGTTCGACGTCTAGACATTATAATCACATGGTTAGATTCGCATTGTTGCGGGTTTAGCTTCAAGACCCTAGGTTGTCAGATATCTTCACCCAGGATGCGATGGAGTTTGTTTTGAGTCATATTACATAGATCCACTTTGTATTGGCCATGGTTGTGTTATGATCTCATCATGGATCTACGCTTGTGTCTAGTAGCCATGATTGTGTTCAGTCGGTCTCTACTACCATGGATCTGCATTGTATTGGTCGGTAGCCATGTTATGAGTCATATGAGATTTGAGTCAATTGTACTGCAGAAGCTCCTAGCCAATATCCTTGCCTTCGATTTATTCACTTTATAAATAATTCACCTATCACATTCCTCTAACTTCATGCTTTGGGGGGGATTTTGTTACACAGAAATATCGTCATGTTGAGCCATGTGTTAACCATATGTCTAATCCCTAAAGTTATCTCTACTAAAGTTGATTGATATTGAGGTTGTTTCTGTCTTTTTCCCTCTTTAGGAAGGCCAACGCTTTTCCCCTTCATGCTAGGTGCACCGATGGCTCTCTTTCCCTTAATTCTAGGTGCGTCGGTGACGGTGCTCTGTCTCCCACTGCTAGGTGAGTCGATGGTGCTCTTTCCCTTCATGGAAGGTGCGTCGGTGGCGTTTTGAGGGAAAAAACCCTTCTCGAAGGTGGATGAGTGGGGGAGACCAGAAAAAACATCCTTATGCTGCTAGTTTGAAGTCTGGATAGAGGCAAAATAGAGGTATCTTATAGCTAGACAGGTCTTCATTGGAGTTTGTAGACATTTGTTGAGACATAAGCTGTCAACATCAAGGCATTTGGTTGTACTTCTTCTCACCCATTATTAATACAAAAACATTTCCCTTTCCTATATTTGGTTATTGTGTTTGTGGTCAAATATTATTGAATTCCCTGATCATCAATATGGATAGTTGATTATCATGATGCTCTCATCTTTTCAATTGTCTTGTGATCCTTCTTGCAGGTATTGAATCATCTCAAGGACTTTCCGGAGAATAGATAAATAGGTCTATGGTTGAGGTATATGATGTGTTATGTTAATTAATTTGACTATTCAAGGGAAGGATATGTGGCTGTGATTCTTTTGTTCTGTAGTTGTGTTTTGCAATACATAGGAACAAGCAGTTTCAGCACTAGTTGAGAATTCCTAGTAATAGGTATGGCATGGTATGTTAGTACATGGTATGATGTTAGTATCATAGGGTATGTACTATGATGTTAGTATTGTAGGGTATGGTATGGTATGCTAGTATGGTATGGTATGTTAGAATGGTATGATGTTAGTATGTTATGGTATGTTATAGTAGTTGGTAGGGTTTCGGGAACTCTTTATAGGTTATGAGATGGAAGTAGAAACACATGTACATGTACACATCCTAAACCAACTAGGGTTTCATGAACTACAATTGCATGCTATAAATTGTGTTGAAAATGGCCCTCCCCCTCATGTTTTCATGGCCCAATGTGTCTAGATATCACTAAGAAAGCACATGTTGCAGCATTATATTATTCATGTACTAGAATATAAGCCAACAACCTGCATAAAAAAACTAGGGTTCACATATTGAGACATGGAACTAGAAACTAGGGTTTTATGAACTCTTTAGGTTTGAAGATCAAATTACATTGGTTAGTATCATTTAAGTAGAAACCAAAAGGCCATATAGCCCTAGTCTACACTTACAAATTGAAAACCAACTAGGGTTTCATGAGCTACAAATTGCATATTATAGCTAGGGTTCACAAGTTATGAGATGGAACTAGGGTTTTATGACCTCTTTAGGTATATATCATTAGATTCGTTAGTATCATTTAAGTAAAAACCAAAAGACCCTATACCTAGGCTATGCACATACATGAAATAATTTTATTGGGATTAATATGAACTACTTACTATTTCATATGTTCATAGATGCAAATACCAATGTGTGCAAATGCTAGGATGATTTTTAGAGAAGTGTAGGAGGCGAATCAACAATACTCAAATTATCAAATTGTTACAATTGAATTAAACCCTAGGTTATGAATTGAATTTCTTTGTTATCCTAAACCCTAACTAACACTATTGTAATGGATGAATAATTACATGCTAGAATTTCCTGAAATGCCATGTGCTTCTATGATGAAAGGTGATTAGAGTTTATAAACCCTAACGGGGAAAACAATTATAGTGTGGAGATTTGAAGTTTAGCTTATATTATCTTTATGATTGGTTAGATTATAGCATTGGTTCTGCATGCTAATTTGAGATAATTTTGGGTTGAATTTGTTAAGTAAACTTTAATGGTGTTTATTTCATTAGATATCCTAAGTGCAAACCTTTGGATAGGTCATCATGCACTTGTGTAGGCCATCAAGATGATGAATAAGGAAAATCCTCTAAAATAAAAGGAGCTTGCTAGCCAAAATGACCCTTCAAACCATGATTGTACACCCAAAGAGAACATGTCGCTACCAAAGGAAGGATCGATAGGGATGACAAGATAGGAAGTGAGTGGGTAAGATAGGAAGGAAAGCAAGTGGCCTTAGGCTATGATAGGTGGGTAAGAAGGCTATTAGGGCTGCCCTAAATAGGATATTACTTGTCAAGGTTTCCTCATTGATTATAAAGCCTAGGTTATGCATGATAACCCTTAAACTTCAGTTAGGGTTAGGGTTTCCTCGTTGATTCTAAACCCTAGGTTATGCATACTAACACTTAAATTGTTAAAATTGCAACAAGTACAATAGATCACTAAAATTGCAAGTGCTCAATAGATCGTTATAGAAGACACATATTCATGAACTTGTTTCATTTTTTATTTGTCAAGGAAGAACAATTTTTATGAGATGTTATCATTATGGGATGTTTTCATTTCAATTATGCATGTGGTTGAAGCATGTTAGTGGTGTTGATGGGACGTTATCATCATGTCGTACAAAGTCAACCTCTTTTGCAACTGACATAAAAGTATTTCCATCCAAGCATTTAGCATTATGACAGTCCTATATTTCACTTTTTAGCTTGTCAAGACAAAGGTACAATCTTTTTAAGTAAACATCAGTGATAAAATTTTTTATAAGTGACAAGTTTCCAAGCCAATGGGACTGTTAAACCAAATCAAATTTCCAGTCAAGTAAAATGTCTTATGACAATCCAAGATGTAATTTCCAGTCAAGTAAAATGTCTTATGACAGTCCAATATGTAATTTCTAGTCAAGCAGGAATGATAAGTATATTCACTTGGCTTTTGATGACACAATGACTTGCAAGCAATCCAAGGAATTTTCTAGTATTTTTTCAAGTTATGGATATTTATATACCACTGTCAAATTTGTTTAAGTATGGTTGGGAATGATTGTTTATATACAGTCCCTTTAGGGTGTCTTTGTGCCACTTTAAATTGGGTTATGGACAAATTAGAGGTGAGGTGTTAGTGAGTGGGTAAGATAGGAAGGAAAGGAAGTGACCTTAGGATATGATAGGTGGGTAAGAAGGCTATTAGGGATTCCCTAAATAGGATATTACAGTGAATAAGTTAGGGAAGCTTAGGATGAGTTAATGGTGTTCTAGGGCTGTCCAAAATGGATATTACAGTAAGAGATATAGGGAGAGTCGTGGGGGTCTAAGTAGTGTGGAAATGAAAGGAATAAGCCTTTATTTAGAGAGAGGGAAAGATAGGAGTCTAGGGAAAGGGTTTTAGCAAGGGTTAGGCTAGAATAGAATGGCTTAGGTGTGTCTTATGGCTGCCTAATAGGTAGTATTATAATAGTCTAGTTTGATAGACAGTCCTAGGGTTAGTCAAGGATAGAAAATGGAGTAGAAGGCCAAAGGTTAGAATCACTATGTAAATACCAAAGGCAGACAAGTGCTTTCTATTGCAATTTGGACAATGAATAAGACTATATTTTTATGCATTTGTGTATTTTTTTGTTAACTAAGCTACAGTGTTAAATTTTTTATGCATTTGATTGTGAACATACAGACTTTATTGCTTCGTCAACAAAAATTATTGCAAGCGCATAAACTATAATCTACTACTGTAAAGAAGTACAAAATGATGCATTAATATACAAAAATTTCCAATCATATACAAAATATGGAAACTTGTGTCGTATACAAAATATGGCAACTCGTGCCCTATACAAAATACGGCAACTCATGCCAAAATGCCACATCATGGCTAGTGTACATAGGAGGCTCTCTCAATCCTCCTTCCCACCCTCAGAGCTCCCAGGTCCAACTCTAAAATCGATATTCCTCTTCTTTGAGCTAGAGGAAGCTTGGTTCTTCTGGCCGCTTTGACCACCTCCCCTTGGGCTTTGAAACAACAACAATCAAATGTCAAATCCTATAGGAAATTATACAAGTATAAAACAAAATTTAAATATCAAAATTACATTTTCAAATTTTAAATAGCTCACATGAGACGAGACCGTAAGTGGTGAGTGGGCTACCCTCCTCCGTGATCCAAGTCTCTCAGCAATGCCACCCTACAACATTTAAATATTAAGGTAACTCATACAATTTACTGCTATGTTAATTTTTGTTAATATTGCACGATATTTTCATAAACTAATCAATCTCACCATGAACACAACAGGCTGGTCCTGGGGGCTGGTAGGTTGAGAAATTGGCCGGTCCTCAGGGGTGGCAGGTGGGCAGTGGGATGTAAAACCTTCTCTAATGCTAGGGTGGATGGCATAGTGGAGGATGTATCCACATCAATGTTGGCTACAACACTAGGGGGCATGGTGGGAGAGGGAGTGGACTAGACTGGGCGAAGTGGTGATGTACGACGATAAATGCCAACTCGATGTAGAATGGAACGGTCCACCCTAGAAGAGGAAACGAGGATGGTGATGGAATATGGGGGAGGTGGATGAGGTCTAGGATGGAGTGGATGGATGGATGAATTTGTATGTATGGTGTAATGTGGTCAGAGGGGGGAGGGTGGAAACATGGAAAACTGCAAGGGAGGGGGTGGATGGGTGGCGCAGGGGGGGGAGATAGATGGAAGTGTGGTGGTGGGTGGGAGGCAAGAGATGGATGGAACGAAGTGGGGAGGGAAGTAGGGAAAGGGAAACATATTCCAGGGGATACACCTAGCATATATGGTGGGAAAAAGGCATTCGGTGAAGAGATAGTGACACCGACGTGTCTATGTGGTGGGACCTACATACATATTGATGGCATCGTGTATTAGTACATAAAAAATATAACTATACGAATCTAAGCCATCAAAACTGAAATTAAATTTGTACTTTATTACAAGATACCTGCTCATGAGGGGATCTGCTAATCCCTGATGGGGATGGTTGGTCACTCAATCCTGTGGACACCTGTTCATTTGCACAAAAATATTTAGATTCAATTAGTAAATATTAACTAAATATGGGCCAACAATTTAAATAAATATGTGACGATTGACAAGAACTAATTTAGTGATACAATAGAAGTCACAAATCAATCAAGCGACATAACATCAATGATATGATGGTGATAATAATAGTCCCAAACTTGCATAATAATTTTTCTTTTAAATTATGATTTTGAGGGATGTTACATTTTTCTCTATTTTAGAGAATATCCACAACGTTTATGGACTTACTCCTTAGACTTTCTCATCGATCCTTGAAATGATATTCAAAAATTATATGCTTGTCTTATGCAATATCAAAGGATGGATGATTTGTAGGGTAAGTGTTTTTCATATTTTCCCTAACTATATCTTTGAAAATTGTATCCATTATTGATGCTAGAGTTTCCTTATAGATGAATTAGTTGACTAGTTATCCCTAGTAAACCTTGTTTATGCTTCATTTCCTTTATGGTCCAGAGAGTTAACATGGCTATGAGTTCTCTTCTCCTCCTATTTCAAACCTAATTTTTTAAGGTATCCTAATTGAGAATACCCTTCTTAGTACATTTTCTTCTAAGTTTCTATTATAGGTAGCATATTGAGCAGATAATGGTGATTTTCACATATTCAATTCTTGACAATACAACTAAGACCCAATTCATTAATTACCAATTTAATTATCTAACCCATCATCTTGGTGCATCTCCATGTAATTTTTTTCTAGGTCCCTCATTTTTTCACCAATGTCAAACATACTTCCTAGCTTGTTACCAATTAAGGTAAGAGAACATTTCATCCATTTTTGAAGGAATTGAATATAAGATAGTGTGGTAGAATATTTTTTCTCTCTCATGACCTTGTTAGAAAAACAGGATCGCAGAGCAATAACAATAAACAATAAACACGATGCAAATATTAAAACAAATTCCAAGAGAGACACATATCTTGGACGACAAGATTAACTACTAACATTAAATTTAATTACTGAAAGAAAACTACATGTGTGTATGGTGCCGTGATGTCCTCTGCAGCTACCATGGCTCCATCTAGGTTGAAGGAACCAGTGTCCTCCCACCCGTGTGTTGGAAACTCGACACTGAATAGCTGTACATTAAAAAAAATCAAGTCATCAACATCTAATTCTAAGTTAAATTTATTAGAAATTATGACATTAAATAAAACAATGACTAACCTGGTGTAGGTAGCTCTCTGTGCCATACTCCTACGTGAGAACTTGGAATGGATTCCCACAATGAGAACAATTATGTGGCACTGGTCTCATTGAGCTGGATGGATCCACCTAGTTACGACCTGTATCTTCTCTCCCTCTCCCACCACTGGTAGACCACACATAAGCGTGTCTCTCGGGGGGGTCCTGTTCGCTCTGCGAGGACATAGCCACAAATGCAGTATGCCTGAGAATGTGCCATGTGGCACATTTGATAGACTTATGGATCTCATCTAGCCCACTACCTAACCCAGGTGGTTGAGGAGGTGGGTTTGGCTCTCGCCTAGGTGCAACAGGTCCTCTGAGTGGGTTCCCGTGGGCATGAGGTCGATCTTGGGCTGAGCCAAAACCGACACCCTGGAACTCGGTGATGTTGAAGTAGTTCACATGGAACCCTAACATAGACTCAGCCCACATTTTCCTGAGAAAATACTATGGGACCTTGACATTGTTGCATGGAGGCTTGTCGAATACCATGAACCATATCTTCCTCCAGTTTTCTCTCCATGGCTGGTAATTACACTAGTCCATGCAAACTTGCCTCTTCCTCACATTTGGAGGCTTTCCTGTTCTAGGATCTGTAAATTTGCTCCACAATTGGGCTTTTGTGATATTCGGGTTTTTTATATCCTCTTTGGATATACCAGTGCTATAATGCTCTCTCATTTGAGCCCTATATTTGCTCAAACCGGTTATCTCACTGCGGGCAATGTTGATAGATTCTATAATGTTTTGTATTGATGTGGCGAGGGAAACCCGAGAGGGTTCCCTCGTGTTCTTCAATTCATCACTCAAAATTCTTAATTGGTTTAAATCCCCGTGTAATTCATCTTCAGGGTTTTCTTCTTCGTTTAATTCATGGTTTTCTTCATTCAATTCGGGGTTTGGGTCCTCTGTTTGGTTTGTTTCATTCATTTATTGGGATGGTTCATTGGTATTGGTCATTGTGATTAGGTAATTTGTACCTGCAGTATCAAATTTTTCCCATTTCAATTGATTTTCAATTTTTTTTTAATTTTGTATTTTATTTGAAAAACAATAAAAACAATGAAATAAACAAAAAAATTGCATTCCTACTCTATTTACCTTACTCCAACGTCATTTTAGGCGATTGGCACAAGTTAGTTGGGATCCTTGAGGGTCGAATTCGTCTCCTGGGGGGTCACTGTCTCCTCCTTGCATGCTCATGGGTGGCTAAAAACCAAAATACCCACTGTTTTTTTTTTTTTTTAACACAGGGACGCACATGCGTCCCTATTTTCTCTCGTGCCCAACACACGCGCACGTCAAAATGTGCGTGCATGCATAGGAATGTGAGCGCGTGTGTGCTCTTATTTCCCACGCTGGCAATCCGGCGTGGAGGTTTTCCACTCCGAAGTGAGAGCGCGTGTGCGCATCTAAGAGGTGCATGTGTGTTGTTGATTAGGCCTGCTCGCGCGCTCCCATTGCATTATATTTGGGTAGCAGGTTCTTGCGGGCGCCCTCTAATATTGAATGTTTTTGTCCTTTACCTAAATTTCCTTAATATAACTTACATTTCATATTGGTGTTATTGTTAATGAAAGACACATTTTAAGAATATTTTTTCAATGGCCAATGCCAAACATTTCCATGCACCTCACCTAAATTTCCTTTAAATAATTATTTTGAAAGTACACTTCAAAATGGTGTTACTGTTAAATTAAGATAGTTGTCAAGAGCAGTTTTTCCATGGCCAGTTCCAAACAGACTTATGCAGCTTGACTAAATTTCCAAAAAAGAAAGGTACACTTCATAATAGCGTTACTTTTAATGAAAATTGGGCATTAGGAATATATTTTCAATGGCTATGCCAAACATATTCATGCACTTTTATGTACATGTAGGTTATTTAGATTGATGAAAAAGTGATGTTTGGTTATGGTTATGCATATATGAGTTTATCGTTCATTCCAAAAAATTATGTTGGGATAATTTGGTTGTGTTGATGAGTTTATTATTCATTCTATTTAGTGTCATTGCTAATGAGAAATGATTGTCAAGAATGGATTTACCTTTTCCAATGCCAAATAGACACATGCAATTTTATGGACATGTAGCTTATTTAGATTGACAAATATATTTTTTTTTGGAAAATGAATTGTTATCTATGGTTGTTCCTATGAGTACAATATTCATTTTGACTTGTAGGCTTATGTATTAATGAGATCACATTTATATGGATTTTCAATTCTTAATTTTAAATGGTTCAAGAAGAGGTTAGCCAAAGTGGCACATCCTACCTCAATAGGACTCAGATTGATGAATATAGGGGCACTCAATAAAAACGTAATCTAGTTATATAAGTTTAATTTAACTTAGGTTTTTTTTTGGGTTGGGTGGTAGGAACTCTTATTATTATACATAATTCAAGTTGGAGTTTTTCAGTTTTTGGGGTTGGGTGGTTGGAAATGTTCTTACTGTAACCTACACTTAATGAGAATAGTTTTTCTATTTTTCCATGGAAAGATATCTATGCAACCATTTAAATGATGAGGTTCTCTTCTTATGGCGATACATTAGTCATACAAGAAACTCATACATGTAGTCTGGTTAGTTATGGAATGTTGAGCCTAGATCTAGCATTCAGTTGGATTTCCTATTACTCATGCAACCTCCTCCAATCTGTTCGAGGGCGATAGCTAGGAAATAGGCTTTGTATGTTGTACATTAAAGTGGAGCTAGTTACATTAATAGACATTTACCACTTCGCCTAGATCACATCAAGAACTTGATCATATAGGATTTGGTTTCCTTGTTTTGAATATCCAGAGAGTCAAACATTCATGAGTTGTGGGTCCATTTTCTCCAACTCGACTATTGACATTGGATGAAGGTTTTAGGATTCAATTTATTTGAAATGTTTATTTTGTTATTTGTTAAAACTAATTTAGTTTAGTTGGATATTGTTGCTGCCTTTCACACACCTGGGGGGGAACGTGGCAGAAATATTCAAGCCACTCAGTGTGTCCTTGGGGGAAAGTATTGAGTCAAGGTTGTCACCTTGTTCTTGACTACTCCGTTCAGGAAAACTTCTAATGAAGCCAAGGGGGGTAGACCCTACGAGTTACTAAGGCTGGTTACTTAGATGATGATGGTATTAAAAGACTAAGTTTTTTAGGAGTTTTGATTTAACAATTGTAAACAACACATAACATGATGAGATAATCACAAGTAAGCACAAAATGACACCCAATCACATAAATATTGAAATAAATAAACAGTTGACCAGTGCCTTAAAATGGAGACGGAAATAATTAAGATTGCTTGCAGAGTGAATCTTGTGCAATTGTATCTTGGTACGTTTTAAATTAATGTGAAAGATGAGTGAATTAAATTAGGCAGGGGGACTCGAGATATACCCACGGGGTACTTGGAGTATGTCCAAAAGTAACAATTGCTACGACTACCTGCAAGGAATGTGTGGGATGAACGGAGTCTCTGAGACTGTGTTCATAATACACCCGCTAGAATGTAACAGAGATCGGTGCCTCGAGGTCACTATCTAGTAGTTCCCACTTCCTTTGGGTATTTTACCATTGTTTACGATTTAATAGAGGTGTTGGATTTTTTCATGAGGTGGTTAATTGAGGAAAGTGAATCCTAATTATTCTAGTCACTCTCATTTCTTTTGATGCATCTTGACTTCTTAGACGAACCGCATCCAAGTGCAGAGCATACACATCGGAGTCTTGTCAATTTTAGTAAATTTTAAGAGCGTGTTCTTGTTAAAAGAAAGACCCTCTAGGAATCTCTTTCGGTCCAAGTGGATATCAATCGGGAAATCAAGGAAGGGTTAATTTAATGCTTTCTTGTGAAAAATAACAATGAAAATAGAAGCAGAAATACACACCACCAGTTTTCTAATTGATCCTACCACTATCCTCTTTCACATTTCGGTTCAATCGGGGATTCGTGGGGTAAGTATTAGTATTAATTTAATTTCAAAATATGGAATAATGAAAAATATGATCAAAGTATACAATCTTGCATGACAAGACTTAGCTAGAGCAAAAAACAGGAAAAAATGCAAAAAAGTGAAACGGACGCGGATCCCCCTTGGGGGATGGGGAGTGGGATCGAAATAGACTACTCGAAGTGATTCTTTTTGATTAAGGGTTACAATATTAGAAAAATAATTTTCACTTTGGTCCTTGTTATCTGGGATCCAAAGGCTTAGAACAAGCTTATAACAAGCTTAAAAAGAAGCACAACGGTGCGGGAAGCCTCCAGGAAGCTCCGGTTCACTAAATGGGAAAAGTATCCTTCTATTTTTGTTAAAAATGCTAAAAAACACAGAGCAATTAAAATAAAATGTGCCCAAAATCACTTTAAAAGTGTTTTGGGTCACCACACTAATTATCGGAAAGAGACTAAGTTAAAAATTGTTAAAAAGGGCTAATTTAGCTTTGCAAAAAGGAACCAAGGAAAGCAAGATTTCCTTAGGATATTGGATTTCTGTTTTGGAAGCCAATAAGATATGCACTTTTCTTGCAGGATTTGAAACTTTAAAGAACAAAAAAAGGAAACTACCTTATGAGCAAGCTTCAAATTTCCTTTATAATGCTTGCAAAAAGAGGGTAATTTCAACTAGATCTCTTCAAATATAACTTTGCATGCAAAATAGAACTGAGATCTAAACTTATGAAAGGATCTTACTATCTATATCTATATATGATTTTCTTAATGAGATAGATCTGAGTGATAATATTCTTAAACGGTAACCAATTTGAAGAAAATTTAAATTTTGAAGGAGGAAGAGGAAAAGAGAAGTGTTTGTTGCTGAAATATATATGCAAAAGAAACTTGTTAGAGAAACACTGAGGGGCACAATCTTTGCAGTATTTATTGGAAAACCAGTGGAATCAAAGTTGAACCACAACTCTTCCAATCACAGAAAACCTGCAAGCTAAACAACAAATCCCGCAAACAAAACCATTAAATCTGAAGGTACATATGCGAAATAGATGACATAGAATGAAAATAATCTTATTTAGCATGCAAATATTAGCTCATTCAGACATATGTAGAAAAATTGGAGTAATTAAACTTACTTACAATGACCTATTCCTATGATTCCAATAATCATTCATGAAAACAACATTTTAATGCAAAAATTGAAAAAATAGTAGTTCACCTCAAACGCAGCATGATAATGATGATCCACACATGAAAAGTACTCCACAATTTAGCCTCCAAATATTCTCTTTATTTCAACAAAAGATAATAAATACAATATTACACAATATCAAGCCTTTCTTCCCAGCTCTAACTATCTTGGAAGAGGAAAAAACTGCTTTATTTATAGCTAGACTAGCTAAGAGGGGCGCACGCCTGACTAAAGGAGAGACTGAAGTTGACAGCGAGTCAAACCGAGCCTGATCTGATGATGAACTGAATCTAACTAGACTGGAACTACAAATCAGAGTGACACCTCACTTAGTGAATTGAGCCACCCATCAAACAACTACCAAAATGATCCGCACGTGTGGAGGAGAGAGAAGGGAGGGCACAACCCCCAGATCTGCATGAGCTTGTTAAGCTCCTCTTCAGCTCTGATTGATGCCTTCAGTCAAGGAATGGGAACTCGTGGTCAATCTGAAGCTAATGAGACTTATTTCAATCAAATCGGAGCAAAATCCACTAATTTATGTAAGCAAGAATATTTCACCTTCTGCGGACAGAAGTTGTTCCTCTAGTCTGAATGGTTCAGATCCAGAACAAATGAATGACAAAGGATGAAGAACCTCCCTGGATGTCGTAGATACCTGGAATGCTACTTCAATAGTGCATATGTGTACCTTCAATCATATCAAACACGTAAACACATCGAAGCTACCAGAACATAATCTACTGATCCATGTTAGTGACTAAGGAATCCAACAACATTTACATGTGAAATCAAACAACAACAGTAAAGTGGGAAAAAAATCAGCTTTGCATTAAGATGGATGGAGAAGTTTACAACCAATTAAGCCTTAGTGTTGACATGCATCTCCATGAAACCAACAATTCATCCCCATAAGTTCCAACTTTGTTCTCTATGCTCTCAAATAGCTTGGGCCAAGTGGTCAATCCAACAGCATAACAATACCTCAATGGTTCTCCCCCTCAATCATGGACATGAGCTTCTATTTATAAGGCTCAATGGATAGGAATGGTTGAGAGATTTGTTGATGAGGTGGCCGCTAAGATCCTAGGATGAGGGATATCGAGCTCAACTGATCCACAATAATAGGGATAAGGGAGGACACGAGGCTCATGATCTAGAAGCCTCGAGAATTCTCTCTTTTTCCCATTTTACCTAGGGTACCGCTTTTCTCCTTTTATGATAGAGCGGTTCAGGTAAGAAATGCTTATGGACTAAGGGATATAAGCAGTGGCACCGCTTATGGACAACAAGGAATAGGCAGTGCAAGCAAGGTATCGCTCATGGATAAAGGGAAAAGCGCGGTGTTGAGTATTTTCATGAAAGACTGACAAACAACATGGGTTTCCACTCCATGTGCTGGGATTAAGGGAAAGTAGGTATGTCAAAAGTCTTATCACATGATGATGACAAGATTTTGGTATAACAGGATGCCCCCAAAAGCATGAGTCTTAGAGGGATATGATAAATGAGAGCTTTGAGAGAACAAGTCGTCGCTATGAGGAGAAAATGTCGGCTCGATCAGAGCATGTCCTCAAGTAGGCATCTGTAGTACGTCAATATTTTGACTCATAGATACAAGTAAGCAACTCATGGATACAGACCAATACAAGGCAGATCCATGGGAGGAATAAATAAGCATGGCTACTAGAATACAGCGTAGATCCATGTGATAGAGGACTCAAACTTGGACATAGCTACTAGACATACAATGCAGATCTATGTCNAACATGGTAGAAACCACTTGATTACCGGCCAATGATGTGAATCGTTAACAAGTGCGAGGGAGATCACCATTGATGTCAATGATTCCCAAGGTACCCTAGTACAATATACTGAGTGTGAATAGATGTCCTAACGTTGAACACCCAGTCGATTCTATCGATCAAAGGTCAATGATGTGAACCTATGTCGAGAGTGAGAGAATCTGTCATTAAGGCTATTGTTATTTAGTACAGATCTCAAGGTACTAAATATTGTTTTTAAGACTATTTCCTGGATGATCAGTTGATGTCGACGGGAAAAGTCTCATCGAAGGAGGGCCATGATGAGTCCCACATCGACGACACAAAACTCGAAACATAGTTTTGGAATGATGTGAATGTAGTAACCATAGGACTGACTCAAAAGTATTGACACAAAAATCATGTGGACTACAGAGGTAAAACTTCTTCAAATCCCCTTTGAACATTGGGCGGCATGACAAAAGACTTGGCAGCATGACTGGATGGAACAAACACACAATGTGAGAGTGAACAATGCATTATTTTGAAAGACTCAAAGGAGTGGCATGACTCATGAAAGTGGATAGTCACGAAGATCAGCTGAATACCTAATTGACTGACATGATATGCAGAAAAGTTCCATGTTCAAAGGTAACGACAAACTACTACCATTTATTTGCAAAATGATTCCCTTCCCATTTCCCCCATCATGATCGATGAGTGCCTCTTTTTGGTTTTACGAGTTCAAAGAGGGTAACAAACACTCTATATAGCTTGTCGGAAGACAATTCCAGACTCATATGCTTTATGAACCTGAGAGAGGAGGGGTTCTTTCCCAAAATGGGTCTCCCAATGTTTAATTTAACGAGTCCAATGAAAGAAAACTCAGTATCATTCATGTTTAGAGAGTCTGAACGATCATGGAAGAAGACTCCAAAGGGGTCCTTTTTGGTATGATTTAGTCTCTAAGGCCCAAAAAAGTGTAAAATCATACCTTAGAGAACTCTTCCAGTCATGATTGGCTGGAGTGTTCCTTTTTCGTAAATAGTCCTATCCGAACCAAAAAAGAGATAACCTACCATCGGACGAACGAATCTTCAAATGCTTTAACGAGCGTGAAGAAGACAATATCACTTGACAATATTTTCATATTTAAGGAGCCTAAAAAGAGTTTAAAGAGGACTCCATGAGGTTTCTTTACACAATGTCACTTTTTACGAGCCTGGAAAGAATCGGAAATGGACTCAAAGGTCTTTTCGTGTTTAAGGAGCCTGAAAAAGAGGTGAAAAGAAGACTCCATGATGTTTCTTTACACAATGTTGATTCTTTACGAGCCTAGAAAGAATCTGAAATGGAATCGGACCTTTGATACTGGGTTTAAGGAGCATGACCAAAGTGTCGTAACAAATGCTCATCGACTTTTTCCGTTTTATGGAAGTGTGAAAAATTCATAAACAAACTCCCAAAGCGTCTTACTATGGTTCTCTTATCCTGCAATCGACTCAGAAATAAGTGTTAAATGCGTTCATAACTAGCATTAAGGGATCAAGACTGATAGATTTCAAATAAAAAGTAATTTTAAGTCAACACTATAGCGTGTCAAACCCAAAAATGCCTATATAAGTCACGGAAATAGTAAAAAATCAAATCATTTTACTATTTACCCACAGTGGAGAGCATTTGGAGCACTTTCCTAGCCATATATTTAGCAGCTGATACCGGGAGTTCCACCATCGGATTTGAGCGTCGTCAGTTCTAGGTGATAGCTAAAACCCTACTCTTTATTTTCATAGTCTTTATTTTGAGTTTTGATGGGGTTTTGGGCTTGTATGGCAAGCCCTAAAACCTTGAAAATGGGCACCATGCATACCCATTGCAGGATATGTGGTACCTCCCAAGAACCATTCCAAAAACATAGATGACAGGCGGTGCCACCGCCTATCTCCAACGGTGCACAAGCGGTGTCGGCCGTGGATATTTCAAACTAATAGCACAAGCAATAATAAATCATTATTTTGATTTTAAATGATTAGAGATGATTCTAATGCATGCTATGATTGTTTTTGGCAGGTTTTTGTTGCTCAAACATGGTGATATGGAAAGAAAGACAACATGACAATGATGATGCTTTTACTGAAAGGAATGCGGGTTGTATAGCCACATTACAGGACTGTGGGCTCCTGAAATTCTTCCGGACCCCAAGCATGGTGTCACACAAGCGGTTACTAGAGCACATACTGCGGATGTGGAATCTGGAGCAGCAGTACTTCAAGGTTGGGGCCCATATTCTGACAGTGGAGGTAGGTAGAGGATATCTACTTCTTGACTGGTCTCTCAAGACAGGGTGCCCCCATTTCATTGACAGGTTCCCATGGAGGGGATATTACCACTCGAGAGTTGATATATCGTCACTGTGCTCCAGGGATGAGCACATCGGGGAAGAAAATCCCCATCAGAGTAGTGACGGATGGGTCCCTATGGATCGTCCTATTTACTATGTAGAGGGTGGTTGGGAGTCAGGGTGTGCACCAGGATTCTAGTGCACACATGTTATATGTCATAGAGACTATGGCACCCACGGTATTCAATTGGGTGAAAGCCATGCTTCTGATATTCAAAGATCAATTGACTAAGTGTCGACAGGGAAAGATAAAGTAGTTTGTCTTTGGTTCCATTTTATCCTGCTTCTTTTTCAAGCGGGTACCACATATGAGACCTCAGGTGGTCTTCATAAGTCTGAGAGCGCGGGA
The DNA here is from genome assembly GCA_001517045.1 of Pseudotsuga menziesii. NCBI lineage: Eukaryota > Viridiplantae > Streptophyta > Pinopsida > Pinales > Pinaceae > Pseudotsuga > Pseudotsuga menziesii. The sequence goes on along the minus strand of LPNX010696749.1, from coordinate 17,375 downwards.
CCCCCGTATGTTGAGGTGGGTCCAGGTTATGGCTCATACAGGAGTGGGTAGGGGGAAGGTGAAGTTCAGTGACCCGTTCTTCAGATGGATCTGAGATTAGATCCTCATGGTGGAGGATTATGCTTACGCAGGTACGGACTTCATCGGAGATCCTAACCTACCACTCCCACCTAGCGGCAAGTGGGGCAACATCGGTAAGAAGCAAGAAACCCTAAAATGGATGAAATGTTTTTATGTTTTTTAATTTTTTATACTTTTTATGTTGAGTGACGAGACCTGTATATTCTCATGTAGATGTTCGAGCAGCGCGACCTGGAGGATCTTCTCCATTGGATAGGTGAGCTGGAGCCCGCTTTGTACCACAGGGCGATGATATCATTGGGGAGTTATAGGAAAACCTAGAGAGGTTGACCTTGGATATCCCAGATGCTTACATTGATGACCTCCCAATGAGGTATTCGAGACCTATAGTGGGAGTACCGGGTTGATTCAGTAGGCTGCTGCATAGAGTGTCTCGGGTAGTGATATGCTACCTTGAGCATCACTAGTGTATGAGATATGTACTGAAAGATGACAACTTCAGGATTTTATATGGTGATTTTTCTTGAAAGCCTATGTGATTCAGATGAGGTCTTGGGACCTATTTTTTGTAAACTTTTCATATATATATACAGACTTTTACTTGGTGTTTATATGTCTCAAATGGTAAATGCATTTTATATGAGTTTTATGTGTCTTTAAATGTTTATTTACAATGAACCATGTTTGATTTCAATGTCATGAATGGGAAATATGCCAATCTAGGATGTAATTAGATAATGAGTCAGCAACTACATTATGTTCCCTAGGGATATGCCTATAAGTGATGGTTTCAAATGATCTTTCCAGAAAATGTGCTCTCCGAAAGAGGTAGAGAAGTACATGGTTTCTAATGATGTAAATATGTTTTAAATGACAAACCACAAGTTATGAGTCCATCAAGACTACCAGATTACGAACATCCTGGGAGGCAGCTTTAGTCAAAAGAACAATGACTGCTTCATACTTGACAATGTTAGTAGTGGCGGGACCTATACAAACCGCTCCTGAACTGACCAATTTTTTAGCCAAGGAATAGAGGACCCAAGCAGCTGAGGCAAGATTCAAGGTATGGTGGCAAGCACCATCAATGAAACCGTAGAAATCGATCTGCATGACCAAAACATGGTATAAATAAGTGTGGACAATAAACTCAAAACCATCTTGAAGATACTAAAAGCACACTGAAAGTGAAGCAATATACATATATACAAGATACTATCCAAGAAAGACCTAGGCATAGTACCTTTTAAGGTACAACCCATTGCGAGGTTGCCCCAAAGGGCTTCCATCATAAGCAACGAGCTCATAGGCTCCTTTCTCTAAAACCTTAGAAATGACGAAAGGTCCGTACCACATGGACTCGAACTCAGCCTTCCCTAGTTTGTCATATCTCTGATCGTAAGTCAAAACTAGGTCACCCTCATTAAAGAAAAGAGGTTGGATGAATTTATCAGATTGTGCCTTGACGCGTTTCTTATGTGCCTCATTAGCCAAGGCAGCATCTCTCCGAGTCTCGTCAAGGTTATTCAAGTAGAAAAATCTTTCTTCCTCTACGGAAGTGTCTAGGAGAAGTTTGACAACAAGTTGTAAATATGGAATCTTACATTGAATTGGTAAGACAGCTTCGAGTCCATAGACAAGCTGGAATGGCATGAAACCAGTGGTTGTTTTCACCGAATTCCAATAAGCCCAAAGAGCGGAAAAAAGAACATGGTGCCAGTTGGATTTATGATCTCCAACCATTCGACAAAGCATAGTTTTTAAAACTTTGTTAATGGCCTCTACCTGACCATTAGCTTGTGGATAATACGGCGTAGATTTTTCATGGCAAAAACCTAGCTTGGCACTGAGTTCCTCCATCATTTGATTACAGAAATGGGATCCGTGATCAGTAAAGATGGATTGCGGGACTCCAAATATAGCTATAATATGATTGAACATGAAGAGAGAGGTAGTCTTACCATCTTCCGCATATGTAGGCATGGACTCAATCCATTTTGTGAAATAGTCAATGGCTGCGATGATGTAACCATGCCCCCCACCTAAGGTAGGCTTACAATGCATGAATTCAATCCCCCATTTGGTGAATGGGCCAATGACAATGACGGGGTGTAGTAGAGCAGGATGGGTGCGCTTTTTAGGATAAAAGTGTTGACAAGGTGGGCATTTCTGAACAGCCTCATGACAGTCTTTGAAGACAGAAGGCCAGAAATAGCCAGCGCGAAGGATTTTCTGGGCTGTAGCCATCCCAGATAAATGACTACCACATGTTCTAGAGTGGCAATCATTCAAGACATGTTCAGCCTCCTCATGGGTGAGGCATCGCCGGAGAATAGAGTCAATCCCACGTCTATACAAGGTATCATTCAAGATGAGGTAGTATTTTGCGTGGTGACAGATATGATGGTGATAGCCACGGGACAAATGCGGCTGAAATCGTTGTGTTCAGAGATAAATAAGCTAATATCCATACCAAGGGTCGGTAGTGCTAATTAGGAACAGGAATTCATATGAAAATGAATCACTGGGATCAGATTCTATCGAAGCACAGCGAAGATCACACATGAGCTTGACAAAGACCAAGGATTTCTTTGATGTGGTTTTGGCAAATTCCAGATCAAATTCCTGTAGTATGACTATCCATCGGGAGTAGTTTCCCCCGAGCACCTGACGAGTCAGGATGTAATACACAGGGTTCTGGTCTACCAATACAGTGGTAGTGCGGAGTAGAATGTAGTGATGAAACTTTTGTACAGGAATGACAGTGGCCAATGCTAACTTTTCCACACATGAATAGCAAGTTTCGAAATCCATAAGATTCTTACTGGCATAATAAATCATGTGCTCCTGACCGTGGATATTTTCTGCGATGGTAGTAGTGGAGGAAGCAATATACAAGAGAAACTCCTTTGAATAATATGGGGGGTGTATCACAGGTGAATGATTCATAGCATGCTTAAGATTGTCAAAGGCCCATTTGGCCTGGTCATCCCAGAAGAACGGGGTGTCCTTCTCGAGGAGACGCATATAACCGTGCGTTTTCTCTGCGAATTTTCACACGAAACGACAGAGAAAGTTTTCCTTTAATTGCAAACTTTGGAGGTCAAGGATACTAGTTGGGGCTGGTAGAGATAAAATGGTGGCAATTTTCAAAGGATCAATCTAGATGCCATTTTTGGATACCACAAAACCTAGCAGATGTCCCATCTCAATCCAAAAAACACATTTATGCGAATTGAGCCGTATATTATAATGACGACATCTCAGGAATATCTCTCTAAGATGACTAGGGTGGTCCTCCCATCGCTGTGAATGAGCAGGGAGGTCATCAAGGTAGGGTTCAACAATATGTTTAATATCGTGAAACACATAGGACATTGCACGCTGGAACGTGGCTCTAGCATTTTTCAAGCCAAAAGGTAAATTCTTATATGCGAAGGTTCCCCATGGGAAAATGAATGCCATCTTATGCTGATCGGAGGGTAATATCTCAATCTGATTATAGCCAGAGAAGCCATCCATAAATGAAAAGATGACACTTCCAACACAATTGTCGATAATTTGATAGATATGTGGAGTAGGAAAGTTGTCCTTGGGACAATATTTATTCAAATCCCTAAAGTCGATACATACTCTAATGGTGCCCTACTTTTTATTGACAGGGAAAATGTTCGATACCCATTCCGTTAGGTGTACAGGATAAATAAACCCAGCTTTGAGGAGTTTCTCACTTTCATCTTTAATAGCTGCGTCCTTCCGAGGATGGACTTGCCTTAGTTTTTTCCTGACAGGTTTAGCCATGGGATAGGTTTTAATTTCAGGGACCACAATGGATGGGTCAATCCCCATCATCTATTCATAGGATGAGGCAAAAATATCATGGAATTCTTTGAAAAGTGCCTTGTATGCTTCAGATTCATTTTCCAAGTAGTTCTGCCCAACATGAGCATGCTTGATAGTATTAGGCTTAGTTGATATGTCAATTGGATTCGTCTAACTAATGTTGCAAAGGTTTCCTTCAGAATCCGTGTCTTGCAACAATATGGAACTTTGGGGTACATTGACAATAACACTAGGAAACAAGGATGCATAATCATGGCTAACCGAACTGGTGTTGGGGAGGAACATGGATCTGTGATGGTGATCCTCCCAAATGGACTCATCTGTACTCATGATCTCCATAATGGACTCATTGGAAGGGAAAGTCTCAGAGAGATAATCTAGAGTAGGAAGAGAAGGTTCTAACCAGTATGGTAAATGGTAAGGGTCTAAAGCCACTAGATGAAGGTCATCAGTGTGATCACCAGAAAGGGTTTGAATGGCATCATACATTGCTTCGTCTGAACTCAACGAGGACTCAACAACTTGTTTACCCTTAGGCTCATAATAAAATGAGGCGATCATATGGACTATCGCGGTATCCATGCTAGGAGGAGTGGATGGAAAAATCTCCATAAGGGATGAATCCTTCAACATTCCTACCCCAATCGACTGGTAAGGAGGAGGGGACTGGCCTAACATAGGGATGTTATTAACAGTGGAGGTAGTAACATCCGGTGTGCAGAAATCAAGCTAGTCAATGGTAACAATTCTCCCTAGATGCGGAAATTGGATTGTTCGGAATACTGTTGAGGCGACAACAGTCATGGCATAGAACCAATTTTGTCCTAGAAGGAGGTTGTAATCTAAGGGGGCATCTACCACTTCTACTTGAATGAAAATCGTTTTTCCCCCTAGCTCGATTGCTAGGGATGATATGAGACCATGGGGTTGGAAACCTCGTCCATCAAAGGCCTTGAGGGTCGTAGGTGATGTCACAAGCTCGGGAGAGCCGAGAGCTTTCCAAAAAGACAGAGACAAAACCAAGCTCAAAGTTCCTTCATTTAGTACCATTCGAAAAAATTTCTTTCCAACTACTTTCATAATGATCTAAAAAACAAGCTTATGAGGTAACCTAGACTTATAGTTCTCAACATTGAAATGAATCAAGTTAGTATTATCCGGGTCTAAATATCCTAATGCTGTCAACAAGTTTTTGCGCTGTGTAGGGCAACTTTGGAGTACTTCTAAGGTAGACATTGCACAAGGTGCTTGAGCGAGATCTTCAACTATATTATAAGATTGAGCAGCTCAGGCATTAGGGTTAAATACCACCTTTCGAAGAGTACTCTTGGGTGGATTGAGAGTAGGATTCTCGATAGATTGGGGGACAGTATATGAGGATTCAAGAGAACTAATAGAGGGAGATTTCCCTAAAGAAGAATGATCTTCTTTCTTATCTATGGGTTTGTCATAATTCTGACTTTGATTTTGCAGATTAATGGTATCCGAGGACACCATACAAATTTCCTCTGGCGAATTGGAGTTACCCTGATTAGACATGTGGTCTATCAGTTGTTGTTGAGAGGGAAAAGGATCCATGAGTACTGTTGGTGCGGGATTTGATTTCAAAAATTGGGAGATTTAGTCCCGACAAGGACACTCCTTTGAGAAATGGTCAGCTCCGCATAGCAGATAGGGATATTTTCCCTTTATTTTCCCTTTATCGTTATCACTATTGGTTGGTCTTGGATTCTTCTGTTGGTTTATGGGTTTTTTATTCCTATTTTTACCCTTGTTTATATTGCCCGAGGTTTGAGTACTTTGAATAGAATTGACCTCGGTGGAAACCTTAGGAGTCGGTAGGGGTGGCGGTTTGGGGTTGTTTGGTAGGTTTTGCTGCTGAAAGGGACTGGATTGAACCAAAAATCCCATCAACAGGTACTTCTGCTGGTGGCTTGGTGAGATCAGTGCTTGGGCGATCAACTTGAGGAATCAAGTCATAAAGGGTTCCAGACTGGGAATAGACTAAGTCTAGATACTGGGCTCGACTAATAGCCTGCTCTTTAGTAACGACACCGCCCATAGCCACATTTCAGGAAATTGGAGGAAACAACGATTTGGTAAACCAATCAGCTAATAACTGATCTAGAATAGGGGCCTTAATGAGCCTTCTCCGCCTTCTCCATTCATGGATATGTTCGGATATGTGGGTGGAGGTGTTCTGTTGCAGAGAAGTTAAGAGATCAGTACCTGTTTCATAACGAATAGGGAGCTAAAAGTGTGTAAGAAACACGATTGCCAACGAGCCAAAATCCATAAATGAATGTTGTGGGAGTTCAATGTACCACTTCGCTGCAGTACCGGTCAAGGTTCACTAAAAAAGTCGTAACCGAACTGAATCATCCATGAGGGAGTTTGAAGAACACCACAAATGGAATGTCATAATATGGTTTTTCGGATCATCTCCTTGCTTCCCATCGAACTTCAGGATGTCCGATGGTAACTTTACCGGAATAGGAGGCCACGAGGGATTGTGTCGAATGGGGTCATTGATCAACTTGGATAAGTTAGGTAGGTCCAAAGTTGCTAGGAAAGGCAACTGACGGTTGGGTTGCACATACTGGAAATATTGATATGGTATATAATTACCAGTAAGACCATAAGTGGACTGAAAAATAGGTTGCTGTGATGAAGAACTAACGGAAAATCCATCCGCAGGGGGTTGATTTCCAGGATCAAGACCGTTATGACCACTAGGGCCTCCAGCAGGAGGACCTCTAGGGCCTCCGAGACCACCAGGACCACCAGGAGGCAGATGACCAGACCCTCCAGGGCCACTAGGAGGTAAACCTCCAAATCCTCCGGAACCACTAGGAGGAGGGCCACTAGACCCTCGAGGGCCATTAGGAGGAAAGCCACCAGGCCCCCCAAGACCACTAGGACCATTAGGACCATAAGGAGAAAAGTTGAAAGATCCTCTGGGACCATTAGCCCTCCTAAGGGGAGGACCTCCATGAGATGGTCCTCTGGCACCTCTCGCAATATGTATAGATATTCCCCCCATGGCTGGCATGTAAGACTAGTTGGTTTACCCCCATGGCATAAAAGTGTTACTAGGGTATGGAATTCTAGCATAAGGCATCCCTGTAGGATTAGGTGGATGATTAATGCTACCTATAGGTATTTGATATCCTTAACCTCCAGAAGATTGAATGGTTACAGGTTGTGCCCCCAAGGGTTGACCTGAACTGGATGGGGGATTAACCACATTAGTATGGGTGGGAGAGACATAAACTATAGACAGTTCTATATTAGAGGTCTGTCCCTGACTAGGTACAATTTCGATGTCAGATAACGTAGGTCATGCCGGGGGTTGCCCCCCGACACTAGAAGGTAAAGACGAAATGGGAATTGAAGGTTGGGCCCCAGGCGCAGAAGACCTGGGAGGATTGGGAACAAACATAACATGGGAGGTGGTGGGGGTGGTATTTTGACCTGGATTGTGTGGTGTTATTGCACGATCTATAATCGGTTCAATGGGTCTCATAGAATCGACAAGTGAATGATATCCCACAGGAACATATGTGGAACGTGATGGTGTTGGGCCTAATAGGTCATCTATTTTCCTGTCAATCTCATGTGCATGGAGAATGGAAACATGTTATTACCTACATTCTTCTTCATCTTCAGAAGAGTTTAAACGGGTGCCAAATGAAGTAATGGCCTGTCCTACAGGGGTGTCCCAAAATGGAGCATTAGGACCATAATCCAGACGGGTAGCATCATCAACATGACCTTCCATGGGAGAATGGAATGAGGGATTTCCCCGAGAAGGCTGTTGGACCAAGGGAGACGAATGTGAAGAATATGGTCCTCCACTTTCTACAACCACACTATCTCCCACTTGGGAGGTGGTAGCAGCTCCTTGGTCAATAGCTTCCATTGGATTTTCTCCTGAACTAGGAAAAAAATCGGCTGGCAAGCCCCGTACTCTTCTGGACTGTCTTAACTCATCTAGTTTGTACAGTTCCTATCTAACCTAGGGTCTGAAAAACTAGAAAACACACCCAAAAAAAATTCCCTACACAAGCTATAGGTTAAAACAAGCACACTTAAAATGATAGGAGGAGTTCAAATAGTCAGGTCTCTCACCAGGATTGTCAAGAAGTTGCCACTCATGATATACCTTGAGAGTATGTGCGTAGTAATCTCCCTGAATGCTGTTTTCGGTGTATGGATCCAAGCAAGACGACCAAAGGGTTTTCTCAGATGGATAAGGTATCCTAGTGGGGTCTCCCGATATACTCAAGATATGTGGGAGCTCAAATCGGTAGTAGTGCTGTCTAATGCATAACCATACACAAGGGGCCTTTCGATATACAATTGAGTACATGAAGTATCTTTCTATATACCTCAAGGGTATGTGAAAGGACGTTCGATATACCGATGGTACGTGGAATAACCGCGCGAGTCCCGGGATGTAATGCGGACAAATAATGACAGCTCCTACTCTTAACGATGCCCGAACACGTCTCTAACCTATCACTCCAATTGCTACGTAAATTTTAACCTATAACTACCGTTAATTTTAAAGTGGACGGTTAGGTGAATTCATCGTGTTTTGACAGAAAAGTAAAACCATGCAGTATACGTACGTAAATATTTCATTTTACCATTCAGTATGCCTACTTACGGGAGGGAAAGAGAGTGTTTTCCTTTGTTTCAAAACCAAAAATACTTCCAAACAATAGTCTTGAACACAAAATCAAATACAAGCAACACTTTCCAAACTAATTTCTCTTTTCTGAAAGCAATAAGAAGGGGAAGAATCTCTTTTCCTAAAAGAAAAACAAGAAGCACACTACATGCAAATGCACTCTAATCTTCAATTTCTCTCAAAACATAGGCAAATCTAACTTAAAACTACTATATTTTTTATTTTGATGAGATAGTACTAAATGCATAAGAGACAAAAGAACATAAAGAGCTTGAAAGCTTGTAAAGCCAATCAGGGATCTGATGCCTAATGCTCAATGATGATAACCTAATCTCAGTAAAAAAATTTCTTTTTTAAAGGAAGAAAAAGAAGTTCTCTATGCAAACAAGAAATGAAACTAAGATGGTAATCAAGTGTTCTTCTTTTAGTCTATATAACAGAAATGAAAAGAGATCTTACTAACACCCTAAGCTTTTCAAAAAACAAGAAATCATTTCGCAATCACAACCAACAAGCACCAAAGTGAATGAACAATCAAAAAGTCTAATCCAGCTTTTTAATTTCCCAATCAAACCAATCTTTAACCATAAAATTCTAAACCACAAGCATCAGATTCTGAGACACAAGCCTGACAGTGCAGGGATGAAAGCAAATCAACTCAAATTTTTACAAAAAATGAGAAAAAGGAGGTCTTGGAATGATGCCTACCTGGCACCACGCTTCTCAGGTATTAACAAAGTAGTTCTAGCCTAGCACTGCTTCTCGCCAACAGGACTCAGGCAGTGGCATTGTGTGCTGCTAACTCGGTTTAGGCAGTGGCACCGCTTCTCGCCCACTGCATAAGCACAGTTCCCTGTAAAATTCCAAAACACATAGAGAACGAAAGATCAAGTCGGAAAAACACCAGATCAAGGTTAAAACTGATATATTGAGAGTGAGAAAGAGCATAAAAGGTCGAAAATAATTCAGATCTGAACAGATCTGGACGTTTCAAACCCAAATTTACTGAGTCAGATAGCATATTTGATTGAAGAGAGTTGGAGAAGGAGCCTGGATTCAGACAAGAGTTGAAGAACCAAGGAAGATCAGATCAACTGATACATATATTCATTCCCCAATGGATTCTCCAGATTTGTAAGCAGGAATATTTCACCTTCTGCGAACAGAAGCTGTTCCTCTCGTCTGAATGGTTCAGATCTAGAACAAATGAATGATAAAGGATGAAGACCCTCCCTAGATGTCGTAGATACCTGGAATGTTGCTTCAATAGTGCACCTATGTACCTACAATCAGATCAAACATGCAAACACATCGAAGCTACCAGAACATAATCTAGTGATCCATGTTAGTGACTAAGGAATCCAACAACATTTACATGTGAAATCAAACAACAACAGTAAAGTGGGAAAGAAATCAGCTTTGCATTAAGATGGATGGAGAATTTTACAACCAATTAAGCCTTAGTGTCGACATGCATCTCCATGAAACCAACACTTCATCCCCATAAGCTCCAACTTTTCTCTCAAATAGCTTGGGCCAAGTGGTCAATCCAACAACATAACAATACCTCAATGGTTCTTCCCCTCAACCATGGACATGAGCTTGTATTTATAAGGCTAAATGGATAGGAATGGTTGAGATATTTGTGGATGAGGTGGCCTTTAAGGTCCTAGGATGAGGGATCTCAATCTCAACTGACCCACAATAATAGGAATAAGGGAGGACACGAGGCTCATGATCTAGAAGCCTCGAGAATTCTCTCTTTTTCCCATTTTACCCAGGGTACCACTTTTCTCCTCTTATGACAGAGCGGTTCAGGTAAGAAATGCTTATGGACTAAGGGCTATAAGCGGTGGCACCACTTATGGACAACAAGGAACATGCGGTGCGAGCAAGCTACCGCTCATGGATAAAGGGGAAAGCGCGGTGCTGAGTATTTTCATGAAAGACTGGAAAACAACATGGGTTTCCACTCCAAGTGCTGGGATTAAGGGCAAGTAGGTATGTCAAAGGTCTTATCACATGATGATGACATGATTTTGGTAGAACAATTTAGGAATTTGGATTTGCTCCATTATTTAATTAACTAATATTTGATTTTTTTGGATTTTCTTACCCGAGCGATAGAAAATTCACTCAAAACTTAGGAAAAGTGGGTTTATGGGTTTACCGGGTGCTCTGAGTTAGAAAATGAGCACCCCCATGACTGAAATTGACTTTTAACCCCACTTTTATTACAAGACCAATTTTTCCAATTAGACTATTAAAAAATAGCCCAAGTTTTGTGGAAAAATTAAAATTAAAAATAAAAAAAGACAAAACCTAGGGGGACTTAGCACATGTTCATATGAATCGACCATAATTCCTAGCATGTTTATACATTGACACACATACTCTAATAACCTCAATAGGCCTAAATGTCAAGCCAGCCACCCCAACTTTAGAAGTATTGAAGGAAAAAATCAGAAATTATGAGTCGTTTATTCAACAACCAATAATAACCAAGGGAAAAAACACTTTGGGCTGATAGGATTGACAAATATAGTCGAGGAGACCGACTCTTTTACAAAAACTACCATGCTAGAACATTTTATTACAACTCCCCCAAGGGGGTATTAACATGTGGTAGATAAAAAAAACACTTCCCAGAAGCAAGTCTAAAGGTCTTTTGAATTCCGAACAAATCATCTTTGTCCGGTTCACCAAGCTCACTTGATAACATCAACTAAGTACAGCTTAGGTGGTGATCAATTCTTCACTTGTTATTATAGCTTCCAAACTAGGAACAAAGTCAAAGAATTATTACATGAATTTTCTCTCCTAAAATGTCTTAGGTATGGTTTGAGCATCATTTTTGTAATGACCTATATAGTGATGAATAACATTAAATTGGGAATTACATCAACAATGTGAATACATAAAATTGACTTTGAAATATATCTCACATAGTATTCAGGCCTATCTTAGTATCCAAATTCAAGTAAGAGTGTTTGCAGCTTGCATATACCAAAGTAGTAAAAAAAAACTTAGAATTCAAGAGTTACTCAACACTATGGGGTACCCTTGTTTGAAACGTTATTTTTAATAAGTGGAAATGATCACGGGAAAAGAGACCCTATAAGGAGGCATTACACTATCTTAAATATTTACTAATGAAACTTAGAAGATATCCAGTATCCTCCCACTTTCTAAACTAGCTTGATTTTTTTCTTCTGCAACGTAGGAACCAACAACATCGATCTGCGACATGGTCCCCTATTCAATAAGCTCATATGTTAATTAGGTCTAACTTCAATTTGCATACAAACCTTATGGATGAGTTTAAATTCATGTGCTTAAGCTGTAAATATATGAAATGAGCACAGTGGGCATCATATTAAGGTCCAATCCCCAATTGGGAAAAAATATTCTCTCTAAATTAATTTAGAACTATTGACCTCGGGAAAACCAAATTATACTATGATGATGATGATGATGATGATGATGGTTAACGTCCCCTGAGACCAAACTTTGGTTTATCGGACCTAAAGAAGAGAATTAATTAGTTCGCTTTAAAGTTATATTTCTATGCTCAAAGAGCTTGGAAAGAAGCATCCCGAGCTTACTATAATTTTGACAAGCTAAAAGGCTAGGAATGTCGGTATTGCAACAAAGATTATGAAACTGGGATCTAATGTGGTTGTACGCAGGGCACTCTAAGAGGAAGTGATTTTCATCTTCAATGTTCTTACTCTCACAAAGGTGGCAGATCCTTTCTACCCATGGTGTTTTAGGGACTGTCCAACGACCAGTTTCACTATGGAGCTCATGCGAGTTCGTTCTTATCTTAGCTATGTTAATTTTTTTCTTAGTACTGATTAAAACAGAGAGATACTTTTGATCTTCTAGAGTAGGGTTGATGACCTCATAATATCTTAATTTTCTTTTAGCCTCTAAATCTTTCTCACACCACAATTTTTCTTTAAACTTAGAAGAAATAATATTTTTAATGTTATTAATATTCTGCAAAGCAACATTTTCATCGATCTCACAGTGATTTAACCAAGACCTGGTATCTTTATACCACCCACGCTTGAGCCTTAAGTGGTTTTGGCTAGAGTTTAAAGCTAGCTTAGGGAGTCTATGGTCTCCCATGTTATTGATTTTGTTCTTGTATAACAGGAGTCTAGTCATAGCTAGGCTCTCGATGGGGGAAAGACCCACTTCTATAAGGAGAATAGGATAGGGTGTATTGTTTTTGATTTTGAGGTTATAAGTTATAAAACGCTTCTGGATTTGCTCGATCTTTCTCCAGGATTCGCTAGAGATGCTGCAACCCCAAACCTCACACCCATACAAGATAACAGGAGTGACTAGAGTTTCAAAAAGGAGCTTCTTTTTATCCCACATCATGATGTTTGCAGCTTTACAATTATTTTCAAGACCAAAGTAAGATTTCCACCCTCCATTGATCCTTTTCTTAATGCTATAGTTCCAGTTGAGCTTGTGATGAATATCAATTCCTAGGTACTTGTAAGAAGACACTTCCTCCAAGTTTCTATTGTCATACATAAAATTAGCGTATGTATCATTCTTGGATTTGAGAATCATAACTTTTGTTTTGTCAGTGTTAACAGTCATACCCATGTTAGAGCATAAATCTTTGAGGAGTCGAAGCTGCTTATCAAGATCAGAAGAACACCTTGCCAGAAGGACAATATCGTCAGCATAAAGAAGAAGGATGATGACTATTCCAGCTAAGATCATACCAACACAACCTGCTTCTTCTAAACAACCCTCTAACTTATCAATGTAAATGTGTTGGGGCGCATACTCCATAGGAGGTAACTCCGCGGTTAATTAGAAAATTTGTAAGAGGAGCGATGGGTCAAAATAGTCTTAGGGGTGTCAGGGTAACTCAAAACCCTCCCTTTTTGTAATAAACCCATGGTTTAAAGTCAGGGTTTAGGGTTTGTGGGTGCCCATGGTTTAAGACCAGGGTTTTGTAAAATTGCGCAGTATAAATAAGCGCTTATGTAAAATGGATAGGTTAGGCTTTTTGATGTAAGGAAAGATAAGGCAAGTAAGATTGGTTCTGTAAGGAAACGA
>LPNX010696744.1:269474-299015 GCA_001517045.1 Pseudotsuga menziesii | reverse complement strand
ATTGAGAGCAATCATAACCAATTCATCCTCATCAAGGGTATCTCCAATAGCACTTAGCTTCTCTTTGATCTGGGAGACCCTTGTGAAGTAATCTTGAATAGATTCTCCTTTTCTCATCTTGGTGCCCTTCAATTGATCTCTCAAATTCATCTTTATGTTGATGTCCTTTCCTTCATACATTCTAGAAAGTGCATCATACATTTTCTTAGGTGTATCCTTAGATGACACATGAGGGATCAAGTGATCCTTAATGGAATTAGAAATGATCCTCATTTCCTTGATTAGCTCTTGTTCATGCTTCTCCTTAGCTTCAACTTATTTAGGTTCTAGAACTTCATTCTTGATGTACTTCTCAAGACCATTCTCTTTTAGAATGAGGCCAATCCTATACTTCCAAGCCAGGAAGTTTTCTAGGCCTTCCAATTTGTCCTCAAGCTTAGTGCTTGGGGCCATCTTGTCTAGTAAGTCACTCAAAATTGAAATTTATCAAAATAGGAGATTGATCTTACCAGTAGATGTGCTTGGAAGAGGCAATTTAGTTGATCCAACTGCCTTCTAGAGATCCCTAATCTTTAGTCTTTAAATACTACTTGCAAGGTTGCGGCACTACAGATTTTATGGTTTTGTTTCATTGTAGTTTTCTGGTTCACTACCAAACTAGGGTTTGGCTTTCCTAGAGATCTAGCCACCCAAAAAATTTTATCTAGGGCTCAATAGATGCGCTCTAGGAGGGTGCAAATTTCTATGCAAGCAGATATTCAAAACTCCAACTTTTGCAGAAACCCTAATTTCTTTCAAAGAGGGAGGACGGATAATTTCACCTTTTGAAAGCTTCTCTAATCAGGTTAGCTCTGATACCATGTTAAGTTTTCATATGCTAGACTAGATTCAATAGTATTGAATTCAAAATCACAGCAACATCATATCAAGAATCACTGATAGAAACACAATCACAAGATAGACACAACATTTATCTTAGGAAACCCTCAAGCGAAAGAAAACCTAGCAAAAATTTCCTCTGTATATGATGTATAAAATCTCTCTCTCTCTCTCTCCTATGCGCTACACAAGTGAGTGAGTCTATGCTCAAATAAGAACCACAAATCCTCTATTTATACACAATGTGTCAATTGAATTTTGCACTATACAAGTCGGCCCCACTAAACTGTCCAGGCTGACTTCACCTAGGAATAATCAAAACAATATATTATCCTATTTATTAGGGTACTAAATACCCGACATAAGTGGAGGATTTATCTCATGACTCTATGATGACCAAATACAATAGTAACACCCCGTCGGAGGAATAATAACATCTCCCTTGGGTTGCATCAGTAAAAATACATTTAGAATATACTTTGAAGTTACAATATTTGAACATCCCTAAGGGAGATTGTTCGCTTCCCCTGAATCCTCATTCTCCTAGGTGACACTTCATGTAACAATATTGACCATTAGGAAATCTAAAGTGGTTCTATCATTTCCATTCCTTTGTTTTTATTTCACGTTATTTCCTTTTTTGGCATGGAGTGTGGGGGTAAATATCCTCCGTACAACCTCTACACGGTATTTTATCCATTTGGGATCCAGAACTCCACAAGATTTATCCTATGTAGAGTGTGACAATGTGTCCTCCCCATGATCATGTCTTTGCATGCTTTGCTTCTTATGTAGGGTGCATATTCTGGATCTAAGGCTTCCACTCCACCTTGCTCACAACTTTGCATGCAAATACCTCTACATACTTGGACATTATGAAAGCGATCAATCATTATTTTAAGACATGAAAATAAAGTTTAAAGTATGGAAAATAACCAATGTTCTCCAACACTACATATTTGAAGAAATAACCTCTACCATACCATAAATTTTAACATCCATTTTAGAACATACCAAGAAAGTGCTCTAATACCACTTGTGATTATCCTTAATGTTGAAGATGAATAAAAAACAATATGTTTGAGAATATGCCAAGAAAGTTAAAATAGTTAATTAAATCCAAAACCATAAGATAGGAAAACACCATACAATAATAATTTTATGGAAGGATAAACTTTGGTAACTAAATAAAATAAAAAGAACGGGTATAAGAGCTATTAATTTGAACAACCCTGAGCATATACACAGTAAAAATAGGGTTTTGACACTCGACCATAAGGGAGAGTAAATTCCATTGGGAAGAACTGAGTTTTTCGTTAAGGATCTGACACTCATCAATGAAAGGTAATCTAGTTACTATCCTTATTACTTGAGACCATGAGGAATCCAAAAGGACTTGTAGGTCATATCTCAGTATTCCCATAAGATTGGTACTCTACTACTCGAACTCATTCTGTAGATAATTTATCAGTAAGAGCACTAGTTGTATGGATATATTCTTTCTTTTTTGTCATACAAAGCCAACAACTGATACCTTCCAAGTCACGGATTCTTTCTAAGTCATTGCATTTATGTCAGTCTTAGTGCATTTATTCGTTCTAGCCTTATGACTTGACTAGAGTAGATATTACCAAACCCCTAGTCATTTTAAAACATAAAATCCATAAAACTGTGTATAATTGTTTTTCAAGTTATTTTAGTGCTTAATCCAGGTAGCTAGTTACTTATTAATGGGAAGGGATTTCGACTAGTTTTTCAGCTTATTTGTGTAATCAATCCAGTTAGTTTTTTAATAATTGATAGGTGGGAATGTCGACCTATTTTTCCAAGTAATAATATGAGTAAATCCTCTTGTGTTCCTTTCATGGATTGTGTTCAATCAAGAGGTCCCACCCTTTTACTGAGGAGTTTATTATAGCTCGACGGATGATAAGGCGGGGAGGGGCTCAGTAAGGTATGCTAGCAAGGCATGTACTCGATGGATGGTAATGCAAGTCATGAGCCAAGTACTTATATTTTATTCAATCTTATATATAAATAAACAAGTCATGAGGCAAGTAATGCTCTCCTAACTATTTGAAAAGATGGCTCTCCTAGTATGGCCTTTAGTGCAGGTGTCCTTTATTTTATAGAAGAGCAAGGTGCTAATGCTTAGAAGAAAATAGAATTGTTAATGCTTTGTAGGGCTGACGTTGAAC
Source organism: Pseudotsuga menziesii (assembly GCA_001517045.1). Lineage (NCBI taxonomy): Eukaryota > Viridiplantae > Streptophyta > Pinopsida > Pinales > Pinaceae > Pseudotsuga > Pseudotsuga menziesii. Next base: position 295,938 of record LPNX010696744.1, on the reverse strand, counting down.
TCGTATTTCCTTCTTTCCAACCCTGAGGCAAGTGAGCTATTCATAGTGAAGGATTCCACGGGCCAAAATAAGTAGGGTCGTCATAATGCTTTCTATACTTTAAGTTGTAACTACTTTATCTATGTCACCAATAAGGGGATTGTAATAAAGAAAAAACTAAGCAATCAAAAAACAAATAAAAAGCAAAATAAAGTTACAAGCTAGCAAGAAGCAAGGAAAACTACTAGCTAGCAAGGGCGGGAATCCCTAGCAGCAAGATACTAAGTAGGAAGGCACTAAGCAATAAGCAAGAATCAAGCCAGTGAGGCTCACATAGTGATTCTAGCTAAGAGCTAGATGGACTAACTGGATCCTAATCGGAAAAATTGTTGATTAATATTTTCCCTTATCAGTTGTCAAGTTGTCACCCAACACACTCAAAACAGACTCCAAAAGGTATTAACCCTTGTTTATTTACAATTTTTCATCCACACGATTGTTTCCAATCTCATGAAACTTGTATCAATAGAATGTTGTATGATTCATTGATCACTCTAGTGACTTCTCTCATTGATTGATCTGAAATCACAAAGGGTCGATTGGTTTTATAATTTCGCAACTCAACTTTACAATTAAACTCTGCGCTCTTTCCTCGGCGGAATTATCCTCGACCGTTGATTGTTTCAACGTTGATTCCCACTTATTGATCAACCTACAATTTTGTTATATTGATCAATTAAACTATCAATTTCACACATGTTTCATTTGAATCATTCATCACGCCTTTAGCTTCTGGGGGGTTTTTGGTAATGTCACTCACTTCACTCATACACAGGGAAATTAAACATATTTCTGGTTATTGAAAGAATACAATGAATAGTGGATCAAATGTAGAGTCTTAGAGATATGTTCTTGATTTCATCAAAAACAACTTAAAATTATTACAATTCAGTTTAAATAGACCTATCCATACCTATCTGATTCAAATAAAGAGGATCTGGACTCCTAAAGAAATAAATTTCATAACAACTTATCCTCGAGCAACCTAATGCAAGATATGAGGACATCAGAGGAAAATTTCCATTATTGCAACTAAACCAATCCTATCTCTATAACCAATTACAGTTAATCAACAACTAACCCTATACTTCTAGAATCTATTACAAGGAAGTGTAAAAATAGCATCGGTTGCTTATTAAGAAAACATAGAACTTCGAGTAGATGCTCTTGTATCATACTACAAGGGAAGAAAATAATTCTTCAATAGATCTTAAGGATTCACATTATACTTAGAAACCTCCATTGCTATAATCCACACTTCGTCTTCAAATGGATGACCTTTCCACTTAACCAAATACTGAAAATAATAATTTTTCCTAGTTTTCTTTGAAATTCTCTTATCAAGTATAGTTTCAATATGTGGCTTCTCCTTTGGAGGTAATTGTTCTTACCAGTCTACTAATTGACCATCCTTACTTGAGATAATTTCGTATGTCTAAACATCTGTATATTTAAAAGTATATAGATCCGAAACATTAAAAATTGGAGAATTTTCAAGGTCAGAAGGAAGTTTTATCTCATATGCATTTGCATTAAAATTCCTCAAAATATTACAAGGCCCAATTTTCCTGAGTTTCAATTTATTCCAGGTTCCCTTAGAAAACCTCTCCTTCCTAAGATATGTCATCACTAAATCTCCAACCTGTAGATTAACTTCCCTTATTTTCCAATCTGCTCTATGTTTGTACTTTCTAGCACTTTCTTGCGATTTCTTCTTAACATTTTCTTGTGGTTCTTGCATACTGGATACAAAATCTTCACCGTTTGCGCTCCTCAATTCTTACTTCCCAAAATTTATGAGTTCATATACTCCTCTAGGATGCATCCTATATACAATCTGAAATGGGCTTGTTGGTTCATCCAAATGTCACATATTCATCCTATTTTCCTTTCACTATTTGTCTCATTCATACATATTTCATTACTCCATTAACCATTCATTATACCATTTTTCAGGAATAAATATGGGTTTACCTTGTTATTTTCCAATTTATTCATTTAAAGTATTTTAAGAGAATTTATGATTAAATATTATAAAATTAACATGTTTTCATTTATATCTCAAAGTTGTGTGAGATTTTTAATATGTAGGAATATTTGAATATTTTCAACAAAGGATTATTCAAAAGCTTCTCAAATGTTTCCTCCACCTTTTCAAGAGTTGGAGATAATTATTCAAGCTAATTCCAAAGAGGAATATCATGAGAGGATTTGTGAGGATTTAAAGGGATAATTGGTTGTACCTATTTGAGAGAAAAGTGGATCTACATTTATAAGTTGATTATCCTCTTTTCAAACAAACTCATGTATAAATTAGAGTGCTTTCTCTTTATTTGGAGGAAGTTAATAGAAAGTGAGTAATTAGTAGAGAGAGTCTTTGATCCTAAGTTAATGTAGCCTATTTTTTTAGTCATGGAGTGGATTTTGATTATTATGTAATGGAGATGATGCTTTAATGCAAATCCTTTTACTCTTTCATGTTAATTTGGATTTCTTTCTTGTGAATTGTTAATATAGATTTTATGTGAGCTCACATGTGTTTGGTGTAGATAATTTTTCGTTTATTTAATTTCACGCTTTCTTAACCAGGTTTAATTTATGCAATTTCATGTTTTCCTAGTTAATTTTATTTTTACGCAAATTCATGCTTTCCTAGATTAGATTTCTTTTCATGCAATTTCCTACTTTCGTAAACTATATTCAATTTCAATTTTTTGTTTCATTACTGAGCATTAGATTATTTTTATTTCACGGTTTCCTAGACTTAAATTTCATTTCAGTCGCATGTGTTTTCTTTCGAATATTAGATTTAGTGTTACTCTGACCCTGCATATATTTTGCATGTACCTCACAAGTTTATGCTCTCCTCGGGTTAACAATTTAAATCGTTGGATAGTTTATGAATTGTTTAATATTTTTCACCAAAAGGGATCATACATGTACTCCTGTTAGTTGAATCATTGTAAGCAAATTCATCTTGAGCAAGGGACAAATCCCTTTGCTTTGTATTCCCATAAACAAGACTTCTCAATTATATATTTCCCAAGCTCCTATTTACCACTTCACTCTAACCATCAGTTTGAGGATGATACGCAGAGATAAAACTAAGATTGGATCCCAATTTCTTCCATAAAGTTCTCCAAAAATTACCAACAAATTTAGTGTCCCTGTCTAACACAATGTTCAAAGGCAAACCATGCAACCTAATAATTTTTGAGAAGAATAAATTAGAAAAATGCATTGCATCATTGGTCTTTTTGCAAGCAATGAAATGAGCAATTTTTTAAAATCTATCTACTACTACATAAATAGAATCATTCCCCCTTTGAGTTCTAAGCAATCCCATAACAAAATCCATATTGATGGAATCCCAAGGCCTAGTTGGAATAGGTATGGGTTGATATAGTCTACATTAGAGGAAATTTCAACTCAAAATGGGCCTCCTAAAAAAACTTAATAAAATAATAGTTAAAATAATAAAATAATATTTATTAATTTTGGAGGAAGAAAAGAAAAAAACTACTTTTTTGTTTGTATTTTCGACATATCTCCCCGTGTTTTTACTCAAATTTCGATCGGGAGATCTTTTTGGATGCGAAATTAAATTCCGCATCCAACAAGCTCTCCCGATCAAAATTTGAGTAAAAACACGAGGAGATATGTCGAAAATACAAACAAAAAAGTAGTTTTTTTATGATACCTATCCCCAAATTTATATTAAAAAAGTGTTTAAGACCTATACGGTATTTCAAATTTAAAGCAATTTCATTGGCTAACACATGATGAAATGGAATTTGAGTTAAATTTAAAAGGCGCATTTTGAGTTGAAATTTCCTCTAATGTTTTTTTGTCTCTTCCCCTTGGCATGTTGACATATCCTGCATTTCTCAATAAATTTCTTTGCATCCTACTGTGCTGCATTCCTGGCCAAAAATATTAAAAAAAACAATCGCTTGAGCAAATATTTTGTCCTGCCCAAAATGACCTAACAAACCTCCATTGTATTTCTCCTTTATCAGGTTTTCTCTCATAGAACATTTAGGAATGCATAATTTATTGTTTTTGAACAACAATCCTTCTTGTATCATGTATTCTAACCAGTGACTTCTATTGTAGGAAATTGGATTCTCACAGGATGCATATATATCATTGAAATCCATATCCTCCTTATACATATTAATCAAATTTTCAAATCCCAAAGTATTGATCCTAATTTCCTGCAAGATCAAATTTACTCTACTTGAGGCATCAGCAACCTTATTAGATTTTCCACTTTTATGCTTGATCAAAAATCTAAATTTATGCAAAAATTCCACCAACTTAGCATGTTTTTTATTTAATTTAGGTTGACTATTTATGAATCGCAAAGCATGATTATCTGAATATAATAAAAACTCCTTGGGCATCAAGTAATGCCTCCAATTCTTGAGAGATTTCACAACAACATATAATTCTTTGTCATATGAGGAATACTTTTGTTTTGACTCATATAAATTTCTCACCGAAATATGGTACTAATCTATGTTCCTGACTCAAAAAAGTGCCTATTTTTGTCCCACTAGCATCTGTTTCCACTTGAAAAACTTTGTCAAGACTTGGTAAATCCAAAATAGGATTCTCAGTGATCTTGTTCTTCAACAATTCGAATTTTTTGTGAGTTGCTTCTATCCATTTGAAAGGTTATTGATAAAGTTATGGTCTATTATGGGTGCACAAAATTGACTAAAGTTATTGATAAATTTCCTATAAAAAACTTGCAAGGCCATGAAAGCTTCTTACCTCATAAGGAATTTTTGGAGTCGTCCAATTAATGATTTCTTGCACCTTCTCTGGATCCATATTTAACCCTTCTTCTGAAACTACAAATCCCAAATAAATCAATTATTTCTTCATGAAATTGCACTTTTTCAAATTTATCAGTAATTTTTTCTTTCTGCATGGTTTCCAACACCAATTTGACATGTCTCAAATGTTCTTCCTTATTCTGACTAAAAACTAGAATATCATCTAAGTACACTATCACTAACTTCCCAGTGTATTCCTTCAAGACCTCATTCATCAATCTCATAAAATGATTAGGTGCATTAGTAAGTCCAAAGTGCATTAATAACCATTCATACACTCCATTGTTAGTCTTGAATGCAGTCTTACATTCATCCCCTTCTCTAATTCTTATTTGATGATAACCACTCTTCAAGTATATCTTTGAAAAATACTTGGACCCACTCTAACAATCCATTAAATCATCAATGTGGGGTAAGGAAAATATGTACCTAATAGTGATCTTATTTCTTGCTCGAGAATCAGTACACATACGCCATCCACCGTATTTCTTTGGGATAATCACTGCGGGTAATACACAAGGACTCAAACCTTTTTCCAATAGCTCTTATACCTGTTGTTTGATCTCATCATTCTCTTGAGGAGCCAATGTGTAGGTTTCCTTATTAGGTAAGCTTGCACCAGGTATTAATTCAATATGATGACTAATACTTATCAAAGGAGGTAAAGCATTTGGTAACTCATCCACAATAATATCAGCAAAATCATAAAGCAAGATTATAACTTCAGTAGGAAAATCATGTAAATTTGTGGAAGTCAAAATTACCTTTGGTTTGCCAATAAGGGAAAAATACAGTTCCTCTTCCTTCTTGATTTCTTGTAGAAATTATTTCCCAATCATCAGCAAAATATTAGATCCTGAATATTTCTGGACTACTTCATCCTTGAAAGGTAGCAATGCATGCTTCTTTCCGTCCTTTTCCATAGAATAAGTGTTTTTCCTTCCATCATGAACAATATTTCTGTCATATTTCCATGGCCTTCCTAATAGTATATGGCACACATCCATTGGCATTATATCACATAATTTTAGGATTATTAATCCTCCCTTGGTCAATTGTCTATTAGATTATTTTAACCTAACTTAGGAGTCCTAATTAATTAATTGGGTCCACTAGTACCATTGGGTCCACTTGTCCTAATGGGGACACATGTACCAGTCACTAGAGTGTGGGGAACACTGCTAGAGCTTAACTTCCACTTACTACATGTGCATGCATCAGTTTGGGTACCTCCTAGACCAATCCCTACATTTTAGCATACATTGGGAGTCCTGGAACGAACCTCCATCAGTTAGTTGGAGTTGGTACTAGTTAAGCTTAGTTAGCTTCCAGTTACTTTTAGTTAGATCACAATCAGTTAGCTAGTGCTAGTTATGCATGGTTACATGTGGAGTAGGCACCTTTTCCCACTTACCACCTCAGATGCACTGAGTTAACTAGTTATTACTGATTGTATGAGTTGGTTGGACATCTAGGAGTTGATCTGTTAGACTCTGATATTGATTGAGACACCATGAGTTAGATATTTGGTCAAATACAGTCACATCCAGTGGGGAGATTCGAATCCATCCCTAATTGATTCGAATTATTTTCCTATGTAAACTATTGTAACACTGGATTTAATTAATGACAATGATACTGTAATTATCTAATCTATACTCATATGTTTCCTGTGTGGTTTTATTTTTTTAGTGTGTATCTCCATTCTCCTTTAACTGCATCAATAATATTTGACTCGTTGCTTGAATATCTAAATGGTGCGGCAATTTTAACATGGTATCAGAGATATACTCATTTGTTTCCTATGTGGTTTGATTTTTTCAGTATGTATATTCATTCTCCTTTTACTACACCAATAATATTTGACTCGTTACTTGAAGATCTAAATGGCACAACAATTTTAACATGGTATCAGAGCCATCTGAGGCAGGTTTCATGTTTGTATCTCTCCATTGAACATCAGAAGCAACTAGGTTTCCACATGAGTCCCACAAAAGGTGCCTTGCTTCCTTTGTATTTATTCAGAGTGGCGGTGAGGGTGTGACGGAACCTTAAAAACATGTTCATGTCAAGAGGGAAAGCATGATTCTAAGAATTCGAATGTTTTAGTTTTTTTACAATGAAAACTCTACATGTGCTACGTAGCTTGTGTGAAGATTTGTGTTTTTCCAGAAGGGGAATTATGGATTCTCTACCTTCTACTCCATAGATCCTTACATCCTTCAATTATCTTGATTGGAGGGTATATATGCAGCTGGCCTTATGCAAGCTTGGCTACTACAGGATAATACTTGGAAGGGAGGTTGAGCCCCATCAGCCAGTTGAAAAGAACAAGTTTCTGAACCACTTAGATGAAGCCTTTGGTTATCTATGCACTCATATATCCAAAGATCTCCTCTTCCACCTTGAAGGTTTGAGGACTTCCAGAGAAGCCTGGGAGAAGATTGAAGACTTGTTTGGAAAACAAGTTGAGCTTCGGGGACACCTCCTAGAGAACAAGTTGGTATCCTTACATCCCAACAGTTTTGATACGGTACAGCAATTCTTTACTAAATTCAAGTCTCTTGCATGCCAATGCAGACAATGTGGAATAGAAATAAAGGATGAGAAAAATGTGCTGTCCATTCTCAACAAAATCGGTTCTAAGTATTTTGTATTTGTCTCAATATTTCATTCCAAAAGGGATGCCTTTCCCGGTTGGAAAATTCCCTCACTTGATTCCTTTGTCGAGTCCTTAATACAGGATCAAGAGAAGTTGATCCGGATGGGAGTCATCTAGACTTCCAAAGATCAAGATACCCTAGTGACAGAATCTACCAAAGTGCAAGATAAAGGGATACCTAAGGGGAAGGAGCCTAAGGTAGCTGATTCTAAGCCTAAAGAGAATTAGAAGACTTCTGTAGGAGCCTTTGGATAACTAAGAAAAAGAAGTGTGAAAAGAAGATGTGTTCCTATTTTATGAGGGGTTTTCATATAGAAGACTCGTGCATGAAGAAGACCCTCGACCAGTTGAAATATCTATGTGTACAGAACAATATTTCCCTTCCACAAGGTTCATATATGTTTTATGACAAAGAGAATATTGAATAATATGAGATATGCTTGCATGCAAGACTCACTCTGTCGAAGGCTTATTTGACAGATTCTAGAGCATCCAACCACATGGTTGCCTCTAGGAAATCCTTCATCACTTTGTTTCTATCAAGAGGACCTAGATATCATATGGGAGATGACTCTAAAATCCCATATGTTGAGAGAAGTTCATATAAAATCCATCGTAATTATTTCATTCCCTCTCCTATAGAAAAGCAAATTGTTGAAGATGAAGAAGAAGCAGAAATTTTCCTACAGTCAAATCGAAGTGAAGAAAGTCTCCTTGGAGTGACTCCTTCTCCTGCTGCTCCAAAATCGTATAAGATCTCTGATATCGCATCTCTTCACATGGCTGATCCAGAAGAATACATTTGAATATTTGGTGTTGAATAAAAACACTCCTTCTATTCTTTGCAAAACTTCTCCAATGATTCTTTAAATTTTGTGCATAGTTTACCGGTGATTGTTTCAGAAAAGGAAGAGGAATTTGATTTCTCTATCTCTAATGATGTTGCTGGTGTGCAGATAAGTAATAACATTGATATTATGGAAATAATATCATATTATAGGAGTGATCCATTAACTCTCATTAATCTATAGCTTATAGTAAATTCCTACAAGATTGCATGCACCAAAAATCAGAATTTTGAAGATGGAGAATATTGTGCATCTACCATCTCGGTGGAGCACATTTTTGGATCTGATATGAACCTATTTGGATCTGATTTATTTTCTGATCTGATAATATTTGGTTTAGGTTTTAATATTCAATATCTTTTAGTATTTCTTATAACTATTTTCATCAATTTTGGTGTGACAAATCAAGCACCGCAAGTCTCCTTCAATTTTGTTGTTGAGGATTCGATGTTAGTTCTCTCTTATGAGTTTTCTGATATTAGATTTTGTGAATTATTGGATATTTCTGAAGCTATATCAAATTATGGAGCTCAAGTATTTTCTCTCCATAGTCCCAGGGCTTCTCTACCTATCTTTTTTATCACATGCTCATCTCCTCACAGAACTAGTAAAGTTGGAGACATTCTACATCCGCCTGGACACTTGCTCCTAACACTTGGGGATGATTTTACCTCACATGGATTGATGTTCAAGGCTGCCATATATAATTTTCTTGGGTGCTCCTCACATGGTTTGAATTCTCAAGAACATTTTCTCTCTCATCAGTTGATTTCAGTTGCTCTACATGGGTCCAGTTTTCACCGTGCAGTTGTTTATATTGTTTATTTAGTCGGGTACATTATTCTTCTTCCAAAGAGGAAGATTTCTCCTGACATAAGAATTTGTTTGGATTCATAGGTTCATATGTAAATAATCAGGATGTCAGCTGCACAGAAGAACCAGAATACTGCTTTGTTGTTGCAAATTGCAGCAAAATATTTGCAAGTTTTTAAACTTGTATTTCCTAATTTCTGCTTATTTTGAGGGGGGGGTTTCCCATGAGGTTTTCCCCTATTACCTCGGTTGTATTAAGCAACATTTTATATTTTAGATTGTACATGGGTGACTTATGGCCTTGTTTCCAGTGCCCACGATTTTCCAAGTTAGGATTCAAGGGGGGTGTTAGGATTATTAATCCTCCTTTTGCCAATTGTCTATTAGATTATTTTATCCTAGCTTAGGAGTCCTAATTAATTAATTGGTTCCACTATTACCATTGGGTCCACTTAGCCTAATGGGGCCACATGTCCCAGTTGAGTGTGGGGAACACTGCTAGAGGTTAACCGCCACTTACTGCATGTGCATGCATCAGTTTGGGCGCCTCCTATACCAATCCCTACATTTTATGAGACACTGGGAGTCCCGGAACCAACCTCCATCAGTTAGTTGGAGTTGGTACTATGTAAGCTTAGTTGGCTTCCAGTTAATTTCAGTTAGATCACAATCAGTTAGCTAGCGCTAGTTATGCATGGCTTCATGTGGAGTAGGCACCTTTTCCCACCTACCACCTCAGTTGCACTAAGTTAACGAGTTATTACTGATTGTATGAGTTGGTTGGACATCTGGGAGTTGATCTGTTGGACTCTGATATTGATTGAGACACCATGAATTAGCTAATTGGTTAGATACAGACACATCCAGTGGGGAGATTCGAAACCATCCCTAATTGATTTGAATTATTTTCCTATGTAAACTATTGTAACATCGGATTTAATTAATGATAATGATATTGTAATTATCTGAGTTGTACTCATTAGTTTCATGTGTGGTTTGATTTGTTCAGTGTGTATATTCATTCTCCTTTTACTGCATCAATAATATTTTACTCATTTCTTGAAGATCTAAATGGCACAGCAATTTTAACAATAATACCACATCTTTGTAAGTACCAATTTGTAACCCCACTTTGCACTACTCCATCACCAAGAGCTAATGTCCTTTCTCCAACCATGACACTTTATAAGGAGTGGTATGCTTCATCTTCTTCAATCCCAACTTCTCTACCATCTCGATGGAGACCAAATTATCTGTACTACCACTATCAATGATCACCTTGCAACACTTCCATTATGACTTGCACTTATTCCTAAATAGACTTTTCCTTTGTGTTTGTTCATGTACTTACTTCTCTGTTTTTACTAAAACTCTCTCCATCATAAGAGACTCTCCTTCCTTAGGAGGGATTTCCATCTCTACTTTCTCATTGGAATCCTCTCAAGCTTCAAGTATGTTTGCATTCATCTGAGTTGTTGGTTTATTCTTTGGGCACTCCCATGACATGTGTCTAGTCTCACCACATGTATAACATTTCACTTATCTATTTATGCCTCTTCCTCTAGCACCAAACCTACATCCCATGAATGCTCCTCTTTGGGGTGGTTGGATGTTGGAACCTTCTGTATCATCCTTAGACATTTGAAACTTTCCTCCTCTGTTTGAAGATCCTTTCCCTCTTGATGTACTTCTCCCTCGATTCTTCTGGTTTTGTATTCTTAGTAGCTTCTCTTATACCCTTGAAGTTGCCTGATAAGAATATTCAATAGTTTTGAAGTTTAACAAGCAAATATCATCTTGTATCTCATATATTAGTCCATTTATATATCTGGCCACTCTTTCTATGAATCCTTGTATATGTCTAGCTCTAATACTCATCCTGAAGAGCTCTTATGTATATTCTTTAACAGCCATACATTTTTGTCTAAGATTTTACAGTTGTCTAATGAGAGTTAACTAATAATCCTTAGGCACAAACTTACTTTTAATTTTATCTAACATCTTATCCCAATTTTTTATTTTGGACTTACCTTTTCTTTCCCTATATAACTGCAGTTGATCCCACCAAATGGCTGCATATCCTTTTAGTCTTGTCGTTGCATATTTCACCTTCTTTCATCTTCAATTTCTTCAAAATAAAAATAATTTTCTAAAGCATTTATCAACTCCATGACTTCTTCAACATTCAAATTACCTTCATACATAGGGACATCTAATTTAGGCATGTTACTAGCTTTTACTAACATTCTCAATTCCTTTACTTATTTAGCTACTTCCTCTGGTTCCTCTTTAGAGGATTCCTCTACATCATTGACATCTACAATCACTAGATTTATTCTCTCCATAGCTTCTATCCTAGCTCGAAGTTGTCTCAACTTCCTTTGCATATCTGTATCCACAGCTTGTCTTCCTCAACCACCTCCAATTGGAACTCCATGTGCTCGTCCTCATCTTGGTGCCATCCTTCTCCTTCCTATAAATTTCTTTGATACCAAATCTAATGCTAGGTAAGATCTAGATGTCCTAACTGGATCCTAATCAGCAAAACCGTTGATTAAAATTTCCCTTTGTTAGTTGTTGATTTGTCACCCAACACACTCCAAAAGGTATTAACCCTCTTTCATTTCGAATTTCACATCCACATGGTTGTTTCCAATCTCGTACAACTTGTATCAGGGGAATGTTGTATGATTCATTGATCACTTCGATGGCTTCTCTCGTCGGTTGATTTTAAATCACAAAGGGACAATTGGTTTTATAATTTCGTGACTCAACTTAACAATTAAACTCTATGCACTTTCCCCAGCAAAATTATCCCCGACTGTCGATCGTTTCAATGTTTATTCCCGTTGATTGATCAACTGATGATTTCATTAAATTGATCAGTGAAATGATCAATTTCACACATGTTTTGTTCGAAGAATTCATCATGCCTTCATCTTCTGGGGGTTTTTAGTAATGTCACTCAATTCACTCATACACAGGAAAATTAAACATATTTATTTTAGAAATGTTGTGCCATTAGATCATCAAGCAATGAGTGCAATCATATTCTTAATTATTATGCAGTGAAGGAGAATGAAAACTACACACTGAACAAATCAAATCTCATAGGAAATAGACAAGTATTGCTCAGTTAAGTACAGTATCATCTTCATTATCCAATGTTACAATGGTGTTACATAAGGAGGAATTCAAATAATTAGGGATGAATTTGAATCCACTAACTCAATCTAACTGTATCTGACTGCATGGATAACTAAAGATGTCTAAATCACTATCGTAGTCCAAGAGGCTAACTCCAGATGTATAATTCAGTCTATCCATCAGTTTTAATTAGTTAAACCAGTCTAACTGCAGTGGTAGGTGAGAAGTAGGTGAGAACTAGCGCCTTCCCACATGCAGCCATACATAACTGTTGCTAACTAAACTAGAAGAGAACTAACTGAATGTAACTGAAGAATAACTAAGTTTAACTAGTTAACAACTCCCAATAACTGAAATAGGTTGGTGCCGACACTCCCAATGGCTCCTAAAATGTAGGGATTGTTCTAGGAGGTACCTAAACCGATGCATGCAAGTGTAGTCAATTCCAGTTAGCCTCTTTCAGTGTTCCCCACACTCTAGTGATTGGTACATGTGGCCCCATTAGGCCAAGTGGACCCAATGGTACTAGTGGACCCAATAATAACTAAAATGACTCCTAAGTTAGGAAAATATAATCTAATAGACATTCCAGACAAGGGAGGATTATAAATCCTAACACCCCCCTTGAATCCTAACTTTGACAACTGTGGGCCCTGGAAACAAGGAAAAAAGTCACCCATATACAATTTAAAATATAAAAAAACTTTGCTTATTAAACCAAGTAAATAGGGTAAAACCTCATGGGAAAAACTCCCCCTCAAGATAAGAAGTGAATCAGGAAAAACAAGTTAAAAACTTGCAAAATATGTTGCTGCGATTTGCAGCACTATGCAGCAACAAAGCAATATTTTGGTTATTTTGTGCAGAAGCATCCTGAATATATACATGTGAACCTATAAATCCAAAATAAATTATTATTCCTAGAGGAATATTCCTCCTTGGAAGAAGAAGGGTATGCTCAATTAAATCAGAAATATAGACACCTGCTAGATGAAAAGTGGACCCATGTAGAGCAACTGAAATCAACTAATGAGAGAGAGAAGGTGCTTGAGAATTCGAACCATGTGAAGAGCACCCAAGAAAATGATATATTTCAGCATTTAACATCGAACCATGTGAGGTAAAATCATCCCCAAGTGTTAGGAGCAAGTGTCCAGTAGAATGCAAAATGTCTCCAGCTTTACTAGTTCTGTGAGGAGATGAGCATGTGATCAAATAGATAGGTAGAGAAGCCCTGGGACTATGGAGAGGGAATGACTGAGATCCATAATATCATATAGCTTCTGAAATAACCAATGATTCACAAAATATAATATCATCAAACTCATAAGAGGAAACTAACATCAAATCCCCAGCAGCAAGTTTGAATGAGACTTGCGGTACTTGATTTGTCACACCAAAATTGATGAGACCATCTACAAGCATGATTGAAGGCTCTTGGAACTTAAAACTTGAACCAAATAATATCAAATTTGATCCAAATAAGATCATATCAGATACAAATAAGTTCATATTAGATACAAAAATGTGGAATGAAATCAAATCCCCGGTAGCAATTTTGAAGGAGACTTGTTGTACTTGATTTTTCACACCAAAATTGATGAGAGCAGCTACAAGCATTACTAAACGTTCTTGAAAATTAAAAATTGAACAAAATAATTTCAGATCAGATCCAAATAATATCATTTCAGATCCAAATAGGTTCATATCAAATCGAATAGTGTGCTCCACCGAGATGGTAGATGCACAAGTTTCTCCTTCTTCAAAATTCTGAGAATCGGTGCATGCAATCATGTAGGAATTTACTGGAAGCTCTAGATCAATGAGAGTGAATGGATCACTCATAAAATATGAAATTATTTCCAAAATATCCATGGTATTACTTATCTGCACACCAACAATGTCATTAGAGATAGAGAAATCAAATTCCTCTTCATTTTCTAAAACAATCACTGGTAAATTATGCATAGAATTCAAAATAGAAGAACCACTGGAGAATTTTTGAATAGAATAGAAGGAGAGTTTTTCTTCGAAAATAGAGATTAAAATCTCTTATTTTGGATCAGCCATGTGAGAATATGACAAATCATAGATCTCATAAAATTCTGAAGCAGCAGGAGAAGGAGTCACTCCAAGGATACTTTCTTCAATTCGAATTGACTGTGAGGAAGATTCTGCTTCTTCTTCATATTGAACATTTTTTTTGTTGTAGGAGAGGGAATGAACTCATCATGTTGGATTTTAATTGAACCTCTATCAATAGTTTTTATTGGTGACTCATATCCCATATGAGTGTTAGGTCCTCCTGATAGAGTGAAAGTGGTGAAAGAGTCCCTGGAAGCAACCATGTGGTTGGATGCTTCATAATCTATCAAGCAAGCCTTCGATGAAGTGAGGCTTTCTTTCAAGGCATGGAATCTCTCATGTTCTTCAGTCTGTTCTCCATCATCAGACATCTCTACACCTTGTGGGATGGAAATATTGTTTTGTACACATATATTTTTCAACTGGTCTAGGGTCTTCTTCATGCAAGAGTCTTCTTGATGAAAACCCCTCATACAATAGAGACACGTCTTATTTTCAAACTTGTTCTTATTCTTGGAACCTGAAGCTCCTTCAGAAATCTTCTGATTCTCTTTAGGATTCGAATAATATTATTTAGGATCCTTCCCCTTAGGTCTCCTTTTATCTTGCACTTTGGTAGAGTTTGTCACTAGGAGAGTTTAGTTTTTGGAAGTCTGGATGACTCCCATCTGGAACAACTTTTCTTGCTCTTGTATTAAGGACTCGGCAAAGGAATCAAGTGTAGGTATCTTCCAATTGGGAATGGAAGTTATTCTGGAATGGAATTTCTTCCAGAATGGAAGATAGAGACAAATACAGAATACTCAATACCTAGTTTTTTGAGTATGGAGAGCACATGTTTCTCATCCTTGCTTTCTATTCCGCACTGTCTGCATTGAAGTGCAAGAGACTTGAATTTAGTAAAGAATTTTTGTATGGTCTCGAAACTACTGGGATGTAAGGCTATCAAATCATTCTCCGAAATGTGTCCCAACAGCTCATCTTGCATTCCAAACAAGACTTCAAGCTTCTCCCAAGCTTCCTGGGAGTCCTCAAACCTTCAAGGTGAAAGAGGAGATCTCTGGATATGTGAGTACATAGATAACCAAAAGCTTCATATAAGCATTTCAAAAACTTGTTTTCCTCAGCTGGATGATGGGGCTCAACCTCCCTTCCAAGTATTATCCTGAAGTATCCCTTGTTGTGCAAGGAAACTTGCATATCTTCCCTCCAATCAACATAACTGAAGGGTGTTAGGATCCGAGGTGTGGAGGGTTGAGAATCCATAATTCTCCTGCTGGAACAGACAATATATTCACACAAGCTACGTAGCACCTGTAGAATTTCACTGCAAAACCAAAATCATTCAAACTATGTTAGAATCAAGCCTTCCCTCTCTACATGTACACTTTCTCTGGGTTCATCATGCCCCACACCGCCACTCTGAATAAATTCAGAGGAAGAAAGGCACTCTTTGTAGGACTTTTGTGGAAACCCAGTTGCTTCTTGTTGATGTAATTGTAACTTTGGAATGTATTCATCTATATATCTTATGTATTGTACCCCGATGTTTATTCTGGGATGTGTCTGTAATGTATTTCAATCATATCATACCCTGATGTTTATTCCGGGAAGTTTCTATAATGTAAACAAGTCATGTCAAGTCATTGTGGGTAACCCTCCTATTTGTAAAGGATTAAAGTCCCTGCAGTTGTGGGGCCCTAGGGTTATTAGACTATCCGAGAGAATTCAACCCTAGGTGAGTTATTGTAAGTCAGAGAAATATTCCCCACCATTGTGTTAAGGATAAACCTCCTTGTTGGTCGGAGGAGGCAAAGTCCCCACAAGTTGTGGGGCACTAGGCTTATTAGACACTCCTAGAGATGTCGGTTCTAGTAAATAATTGCTAAGTGAGGCCGACATGTTGGAGTGGGTTTCAAGTGAAGGAAACAATATAAATAGAGATTGAGCCTCTCTATTTATCACACACACACTCACTCATTGGGGCGCATGAGTGAGAGGAGAAGTTGTTGGGACAAGAGAGAGACTGCTGCTGTCGGGAGATCATATTTATGTTTTCGAGTTTTACTTTTGGTGTTGATTCTATCTCTGAGGAAGTTGTGGGGTTTTCTCCTTTATGGTTTCCCCAAGGAAAATTCTTTGTGTCTCTTGTCTCTTGTGCTTTATTGTTGTGCTTGTTATTCTCTCAGTTAAAGATCCTAAGATCATAACGCTAGCTTGAATGATAAAAATATAACATGGTATCAGAGCTAACCTGAGAAGAAGACATTGTGCAGCTATAGAAGCTAGGGATTCTTAATTTTTGGGTCTCTCTCCATAATCCATCAGCAAAAGTATGCTACATTGAATGGCGCATCTTTCTGTCGAAGCGGAATTTGATTCCGACCATTTTCAATTTTCGGTGCGGGAAATTAGGGCTTTCTACAGAAGAGGTATTTTTCAGTGAGCTTGGCATAGCATTGCTCTCCTCATCAAAATCGAAGTTTAGAGACCTGGTTCAATGTTTTTGGTTGGGTGAAACTCCGGGAAAGTCAAACCCTAGTTTGACCCCGAGCTAGAAAAACCCTAAAATACTAAAACGGATAAGTTTTGGTACATGCGCTATATCTCAGGATTGGTGAAGGCTCAGGAGCTGAAAATTTCAGAGGTCAAATATAAAATCCTGATGTACACTGTGTCCAAAAATTAAGCCTTATATTCACTATATTCTGGGAGATATGATCCCTCCAAGTTAGGGTTCCAGCCTCTTCCAGGATTCATCCCTAAACAGGAGACCTGGGGAGAATTGCTATATATTGGGCTACAAAGATAAAAATGAAATTTTTGAAGATGTTCCAAAAAGGGCACAGACTTTAATTTTTGTGATCCAATTTTTAGATGAAGAAGATAAAACATTGACACATGGAAGTTCATACAACTTCGTTGTTCTGAATAGTCCTGTAACAAGTCGCCTTGGGAGAATGATCATAAGTCCCAATTGGTGAAACAAATTCTGATTAAAAATGTGGTGTTGGAACACGAACATGTGAGGCTACCTTAGTGAGAATTTTCAAACATACAGGAGTAGGAATTTCGAAGATACTGCAGAAACAGTAATAGGAATTTCTGCAAGAGAAATTGGAAAACTAGGGCTTTTTGTTCCAGGAGATTCCCTCCATTGTTTTCATAAAAGGAGTACATTGGATAGCTCAACTTGAAGAGATATATCTTTCTATCCAATCATATATAAAAAATTCCAATTTTTTAAAATTAGGTTTTCTCTGACAAACCCTAGATGAGCTAGCTCCGGAACCAGGACGGACACCTCAAATCGGTAAGATCTAATCTTTTGCTATTTGCATTTGAGGTTCTCCTTTCAAAGTGATCTATCACATCAGCTTGATGATAAGCTTGGTGAAGTTGATAAATTCCAAGCATGGAATTATTTGATCTCTCTGAAGAAAATGAATTGGACACCTACATGAGTAGAGAGGTTCCAGTTCCAAAGGGAGATGAGACTAGAAGCCTTACACAAGAAGAACTTGGTCAAGACCAAGAAGATCATTGTTGATTCAATCATGAATCACATTGTACCATAAGTGTCTTCCCTAAAGACACCAAAAGAAATGTTTGATTCCTTGAACAATCTATTTGAAGGGAAGAACATGAATCGGAATATGACTTTGAGAAGACAATTGAAGAATGTGAAGACCCAGAATGCAGAATCAAAGAACAAATTTGAAGCAGTAAAAGAAGAAGTGAAGAATGCAGAAGTGGTGATAGCCACCTTGAATGACCTCCCAGGATCATGGGATTCATTCATTCTAGGAATGTGTGGTAGAAGAAAGTGACTACTTTCAGTAGACTCTGGGAAGAAGAAGAAGCTCAACTCATAATAAGAGAAGAGAAGATGGGAGCAACTGAATATCAAGCTCTCACCATCCAAAGAAGATACCTCAAGCGATGAGGAATATGAAGGACTCAATTCTTGAAGAACCTCTTATCCGTCTTGAGAATTTGGATAAGAAATGATGAAGTCATGAATGAAGAAGATGATGAAGCAGAAGGATCAAGAAGGATTCTACCCACAAAACAAATAAAGATAAGTATTCAATTGTCATTTCATGATATTGTTTTGTTATGCATTGAGTTAATGTATTATGCATGATAGAATGTTTGCATTAATGATAGTATAATGCTAATAAGCATGTGATGGGTAAGTAGCTCATGGTGCTATACAACTCTCCATTTCTATTTATCTAGAATGAAACCTCTTTGCTGACATATTGGATTAGTGCACAATCTCAATGTTGTCCTAGTAGAGATGGAAGGCATCTAGAAACGTTTACGTGAGATATGGATAAATGTTGTATTGGCTAAAGTAGTTGCATGATCATATATTTATGCATAAGAACTTGCTAGTATGAATATTCCTTATGAAACATTTCTAACCATATAAATGCATTTGACTTGTAGGAAAGATCGCATACATAAACGCCTACAAGAAAAGAAGAACAAGTAACGACAGTTCAAGATGAAAAATAATATGACGAATGCAGCGACATCATTGATCCAGAACCTTCCAAGAAGAAAGGGAAGACTAGTTCAAGAATAATGATGTCTAGAATGCAGTATCGATACATGAAGAAAAGTTCATAGTTCCATCATGTAGTAGATGAAAACATCGTGGGATACAAGGCAAGATTCATAGCACGAGGCTTCTCATGAAAAGAAGGCATAGACTACGAAGAGACATTTGCAGCTAGTGGGAGTTAAGACACATGATAGGCAGAATCATGTGTGCAAATGAAATAAATCCTTGTACAAGTTCAAGAAGACACCCATGGGATAACACATACATGATGGGATTTATGAAGATCTAAACCTATGCTACAAGGTTGATAGAGGATGACAAGCTCACAGATGGGTGTGAGAAGAACTTTTGAAAAAGTTCAAGATAGAGGATCTTGGTATCCAGTGATCCTAGATGGATACATAGAATATTAGTAGCAGAGGAAGCTACTTGTCACTCCAGCACATAATGTTTCAGTGCATAGAGTACGGAATACAGAAGGAGTATGATGCTTCAGAGGGAGTGACTGGAGAAGATCCTAAGGTTCAACATGGTATGACAAGATGGTCAGATTACTGATGACTCTAGGATTTAATAAGAGTGAAGTGGATTCCAACCTTTGCTTCAAGGTTGAAGGCGAAAGACCAGTGATGCTCTTGTTATGTGTCAATGCATTATTTTCTAGGCATGGAGGTGTAGACAAGGGAAGTATGCAAAATATATCCTGAAGAGGTTCAGGATGATGGACTGCAAGGCCATGACCACACCTATGGCATCGAACATGAAGCTATTGAGTGATGCTTCATCAGAGACAGTTGATGCTACGATGTATCGTTAGATGATTGGGTCCTTGATGTACCTGATGAATATGAGACCAAATATTTTCTTTGTTGTGAACACATTGAGACATGTTCATTTGATGGTTGCAAAGCATGCAGGGGTACAGTTGATTATGGGCTCAAGTATGAGGTGAATCAAAAGATTAACCTGGAAGGTTATGTTGATTCAGATTGGGAGCGAAGTACACTTTAGGGTTTTGCTTCAATATGGGATCAAGTGTGATCTATTGGTTTAGCAGAAAGCAATCATGTGTGGCACTAAGTACAGTTGAAGCAGATTATTTCACAGCTTGTTCAGCTCATTGTGAGGCAATATGGCTGAGGAAGCTACTGTCTGATTTATTTGATCCCTAGATGAATGCTACTTGTATACATCGTGACAACCATAGTTGCGTGAAGTTTTCAGAGAATCTGGTGTTCCATAACAAGTCAAAGCATATCGAGATCAAGTATCACTATATCAGGGATATGGTGTAGAGGGGAGCAGTGAAGCTCCAGTATGTTGCGACGGATGAACAGATAGCTGATGTGTTGACAAATCCATTGGCTAGGATGAAGTTTGAGTACTTCAGGGAGAAGCTTGGTGTTCTCCAGATCAAGGTTCCCTCCAAGGGGAAATGATGAGACCTAGAGCCATTCTGACATGGTGAGAGGATTGGTTCCTTCCATGTTCAGATGTAAGGGCTGAGCCATTATGTCATGGTGAAAGGATTGGTTGCTTCCATGTCAGCAGTGAGTGCTGATCCATTCTGATGTGACTATAGGATTGGTTCCTACATGATCAGATATAAGCATTGAATGCCATTCTTGGAATGGAGGTGCCTAGTTAGTTACCAAGAATACTCGGTCTAGGACTAAGGGCCTTTCTGATACAATTGTAAGATGTAGTCTTACATGATCAGATGTGAGCGCATGGTCATTCTGATGTGATTGATGGATTGGTTCCCACTTGATCAGATATAAGGGTTGTTGCCATTCTTGGAATGGAGGCACCTAGTCATTTACCAGGAAAGCTTAGTCTGGGACTGAGGTCCATTCTGATGTGACTGTAGGATTTGTTCCTACATGATCAGATGTGAGTGTAGAGACCATCTGACATTGGTTGTCAGATGTAAGTGCAGAGCCCTTTCGGCATGAACGATTGGTTCCTTGCATGGTCAAATATAAGCGCTGAGCCTTTCTGACATTGGTTGTTAGATGTAAGTGCAGAGCCTTTGGGCATGGAGGATTGGTTCCTCGCATGGACGAGTGTAAGTGTTGATCCTTTCCGACATTGGTTTTCAGATGTGAGTGTTGGGAATTTCTGAGAGGGTTGTGGGATGTGTTCCCACATGGTCAAATGTGAGTGTCGGGCGTGCCTTTCTGATATGACTATAGGATTGGTTCCTACATGATCAGATGTAAGTGTTGGGTGGGCCATTCTAACTTAGGGTCATATATAAGTGTTGGAAGAATACCTACATGTTAGTTTTTCAACATTCAAGCTAGCATTATGTTAGGATCTTTAACTGAGAGAATAACAAGTACAGCAATCAAACACACGAGACAATGAACACAGTGTTTTTCCTCAGGGAAACCATAAATGGAGAAAACCCCGCAACTTCCTCATACATAGAATCAGCACAAAAGGTAAAACCACAAAACAGTAAGATGTTCTCCCGACAGTAGTAACCTTATTATTGTCTAGTCCCAGTGTCTTCTTCTTCCTCAACTATGTGCTACACTTGAGTGCGTTTGTGTTGTGTGATAAATAGAGATTCAAGCTCTCTATTTATACTAATCCCAGCATGACTAAAACCCTACTAGGGCCGACCTCTACTAGGAGAGTCTAATAACCCTAGTGCCTTGGAACTGCGGGGACTTTAACCCTTAGACAATAGGAGGGTTACCCACAATGACTTGACATGACTTGTTTACATTATTGATTCTCCTAATCAAAACATTAGGGAATGACATAACATGATAACATCCCATAATAAACATCGGGTTACAATAGATAAGAAACACAAGTGAAATACATTCTAAAGTTACAATTACATCAACACTCCCTCTTAACTAGGAAGGTATTCTCTCGACAAAATTTTCATCACTGGTCTTCTTCTCTGGATCTTCTTGTCATCTGCATCTCTAAGTCATCTTCATCTTCAAGTCATCTTTATCTTCATGCCATCTTCTTTTCTAGATCTGGATCATCATCATTGGATCTGGATCATCACTCGATCTGGATCACCATAACTGGACATCATCACTGGATTTGGATCATCACTCGATCTAGATCGTCATCGTTGGATATATATCATCACTTGATCTGGATCATCATCATTGGAATATATCATCATAACTGGACATCATCACTGGATCTGCATCATCACTCGATCTGGATCATCATTGTTGGATATGGATCATCACTCGATCTAGATCATCATCACTGGACTGGATCTGGATCATCACTCAATCTGGATCATCATCACTGGACTGGATCTGGATCATCACTGGACTGGATCTGGGTCATCACTCGATCTGGATCTCCTCTGGTCATCATCATATGTATTATCTCATGATTCTTCTCATCATAGGAAGTTCTACAGAGCCAGCCTTCTTTCATGTTGGGTGTATGCCTACCTCCTCGTAAGTCTTTGGTAGCCCTTACATCTGACCTACTCGTCAGAATGGCGGTAGCCCTTACATCTGACCTACTCATCAGAATGGCAGTAGCCCTTACATCTGACTTACTCGTCAGAATGGCCAGCACTCACATCTGACATGGGAGGAACTTAATCCTTTAGCCATGACAGAATGGCACAGCCCTTACATATGACCTACTCATCAGAATGGCGGTAGCCCTTACATCTGAGCTACTCATCAGAATGGCCAACACTCACTTCCGACATGGGAGGAACTTAATCCTTTAGCCATGACAAAATGGCATAGCCCTTACATCTGACCTACTCGTAAGAATGGCAGTAGCCCTTACATCTGACCTACTCGTCAAAATGGACAGCACTCACATATGACATGGGAGGAACTTAATCCTTTAGCCATGACAGAATGGCACAACCCTTACATCTGACCTACTCGTCATAATGGCGGTAGCCCTTACATCTGACCTACTCATCAAAATGGACAGCACTCACATCTAACATGGGAGGAACTTAATCCTTTAGCCATGACAGAATGGCTCGACCCTTACATCTGACCTGCTCATCATAATGGCTATGGATCTCAGCACTCATATCTGACATGGAAGGAACCATTCCTCTCACCATGATAGAATGGCTCATCCCTTACATCTGACCTACTCGTCAGAATGGCTATGGTACTCATCACTTTCCCTTGGAGGAAACCACTATCTGGAGAACACCAAGCTTCTCCCTGAATTACTCAAACTTCACCCTAGCTAATGGCTTCATCAACACATCAGCTATATGTTCCTCCGTCACAACATATTGGAGCTTCACTACTCCCCTCTGCACCATATCCCTGATATAGTGATACTTGATCTCGATATGCTTCGACTTGTCATGAAACACTGGATTCTCTGACAACTTCACACAACTATGGTTGTCACAATGTATACAAGTAGCATCCATCTGGAGATCAAATAAATCAGATAGTAGCTTCCATAGCCATACTGCCTCACAACTAGTTGAACAAGTTGCGACATACTCTGCTTCAGCTGTACTCAGTGCCACACAGGATTGCTTCCTGCTAAACCAGGAGATCACACCTAATCCCATACTGAAGCAACATCCTGAAGTGCTCTTCCTATCGATGGCACTGCTTGCCCAATATGAATCAACATAACCCTCCAAGTTAATCTTCTAATTCACATCGTACTTGAGCCCATAATCAACTGTACCTCTCAGGTACCTCAGAATATGCTTTGCAGCAATCAAGTGAACATTTCTTGGATCTGTCAAGAACTGGCTCAAGGTGTTCACAGCAAAGAAAATGTTTGTCTCGTGTTCGTCAGGTACATCAAGGACTTAATCATCTGACGATATATAGTAGCATCAATCGACTCTGATGAAGCATCACTCAATAGCTTTAGGTTCGATGCCATAGGTGTGGCCATAGCCTTGTAGTACATCATCCCAAACCTCTTTAGGATCTCAACTGCATACTTCTCTTGTCCAAGGAAGATTCCATCTACACTCTGTCACACCTCCATACCTAGAAAATAATGCATCGTACCTGAGTCCTTCATCTCAAACTCAGTAGCAAGCTTTCTCTTCGTATCAGCAATCAACCCATCCATACCTCTAACAAATAGATCATCTACATATAGTAGAAGTATCACTGGGTTGCCATTTTCAACCTTGCAGTACAGGTTGGAATCTACTTAACTCTTGGTAAAGCCCAAACTGGATTGAAAGCTGTCAATTCTGTCATACCATGTCCTGGGTGTCTGTTTCAAACCGTACGTGTCTTTCTTCAATCTACACACATGAGACTCCCTGTCATGTGTCGCAAAACCGAGTGGTTGTTCCACATAAACTTCCTCTTCCACTACACCATTCAAGAAAGAAGTCTTGACATCCATCTGGTGTATCTTACATTTCATTACTGTATCCAGAGCAAGTACTAATCTGATGGAAGTGTATCTAGCTACAGGTGCAAAGGTTTCTTAATAATCTATTCCTTCTTTCTAAGAGAAACCCCAAGCCACAAATATTGCCTTATATTTTTCAATGCTACCATCTGCAGCATGCTTGATTTTGTAGATCCATTTGGAAGTTACAACTGACTTCCCTTCTGGTCTTGGGACAACATCACAAACATCATTCTTCATGATCTATTGGTATTCTTCGATCATAGAATCCTTCCATTCTTTTCGTTCTGTTGCTTCTTCATAACTGGAAGGTTCTTTATCAATGAAATCACATAGTAAAGCTACATACCCGAAGTAGGATCTGGTACTCTTTCTTTCTCTGTGATTCTCTTCTGGAGCCCCATATATTTCCTCACCTTGGATAAGTTCTCGTACCCAAGCAGGTTTCCTTTTATGAGGATTCTTCTCCAAAGGTGGATCTACAGGTCTTTTTGGTTCTTCAAATTCTTGATCTTCTTCGTTCATGGTTGTATCATGAACTCTGGGTGCTTCTACTTCTTCAGATTCTTCAGCAAGTTTCTTTTTGGATTTGTTGTAAGCTGTATCTTCATCAAATGTCACATCTCTGTTGATGTCAATCTTCTTGAATCCTGGGAAGTATATTCTGTAAGCCTTCGAGCTTTCAGAGTATCCCACAAATATACCCTTCTTTCCTGAAGGATCTAATTTAGTCCTCTTCTCTTTTGGAATGTGTATGTACACTTGACAACCGAATATTTTGAGATGGCTGACTTCTGGTTTCTTGTCGGAGAAGACTTCATTAGGAGTCTTGTTCTTGAGTACTCTATGTGGAGTACGGTTTTGTGCATACACCATTGTTCAGGCAGCTTCTGCCCAAAGATGCATAGGAAGGTCTTGATCATGAAGCATTGCTCTTGCAGCTTCCATGATAGTTCTATTCTTCCTTTTCGCAATCCCATTCTATTGTGGATTATAAAGAGTGGACAACTCCCTCTTAATCCATGATTCTTTGCATAGCTCTTTGAATTCATTTGAAGTGAATTCTCCATCATTATCTGATTGAAAAGTCTTGATCTTATTTTCAGTGTGATTCTCGATCAAGGCTTTGAATTCCTTGAACTTGCTGAATACTTCGTCTTTGTTCTTCATGAAGTAAACCCATGTCTTCCTAGAAAAATCATCAATAAAGGAAACATAATATGCATACCCGCTTAGTGATTTTGATGACATAGGACCGCCTACATCGGAGTGGATGATTTCCAAGATTCCTTTTGCTTTGCTTTCGCTGCTTGGAAATGTCTTCTTTGTATTCTTTCCTTTCACACATCCTTTGCATACCCCATCATGTTTTGCTTGGATTTCTAGAAAACCTTCAATAGCTTTGCTTGCAATAGGTAGTGCTCTGTAATGCACATGTGCAAGCCTTCTATGCCAAAGTTCACTTGGCTCTACTGTGTCATGGACCAAGGCTTGTTCTGGATTAAACTTTAATTTGTACAAACCTCCTTCTTGTTCACCAATCACTATTGCATCATTAATAGTCTTTCCTTTTGGCCACATGATGACTTGACCATCTATGAACGCAACCCAGATTCCTTTTGCATCTAATGCCGATATGGAGAGGAGGTGCTTCTTGAGTCCTAGCACAAACAATACTTCCTTCATTGTTAGAGACTTTCCAGAGTCTAGTTTATAGGAAGATTCCCCACTACCTTTTATTGGATATTGGTAGTCATCTCCTAGCTTCACCTTGTGATGTTATTCATGTTCTGACAGTCTTACAAAGGATTCATTGAATCCTGTCATATGCATTAGAGAGAATTTGAGGTAAAAAAATGGGCCTCCTAAGAGATGTACTACAAAAATATAGGATATATTAAAATATTATGAGTTAGGGGTTTTATGGGGTAGGTATATATGACAACTCACCTCGTACACTACTTTTTATGCACAATATAAATAACCATGGTTGAGTTACTTTTCTAAATTGACTATAAATAAAATTAATAAAATTACTCTACAATGATGTGACTAAGATTCATTATAAATTAACAAAAATTCA